>JAPJBO010000552.1:0-152297 GCA_030068145.1 Diplonema papillatum
CCTTTGAAAAGGTACTTAAACAGGTATTTGATCACCTTCGGTGAACCCACTGGCTCCAGGTTCTGGTGGGACCTAAATTTCATAAGCATGTATATGTTATGTGCCACCACATAGCTGTTGTCACGAATGGAATAGGGGACTGCTTCAGGGTCTCCAGACTTCTCTCTTATTCTTTTGTATTCTTCCTCTGTGGCCATGGTGGTCCGGCCATTGTCAGGCCGCTTTGGGGTGGAATAGGTCTGGTGGCTTGCAACAGTTGAGTCCTCACACATTGCCTTTGGAAAGTGGCTTTTGCACCTCGGGTACCCGTCTTTTCCCCTAATCTTGCAGACCGAGTTCCTGATATCTGCGCACCGAACATGCATGCAGTGTTCGGACACTGCTTCAAACAGGTCTGCCTGAGCTTCCGGGTCAGGAAGCTGTGCGATTTACCAATTGGTCAAGAACTGATGGGTTTTTGGGCTTATCCTTTTCTTCCACCCAGACAAGCATGTGGAAGTGGGGAAGACCCCGCTTCTGGTATTCCACCACGCAGACCATTCCCATAAAGGTTCCAAAAGCACCATCCCGAATCTCTTTTTTTATGGCATCCATTTTTGCGTTGAACACCCGATGAACCAAGTCAGCTCTATGCTTGGGACTCTCCCCAGGGCGAAGATGCTTTTGGATATCTTCCCATCCAGGATCGGCTGTCACTGTGTAAAAATAGTCGGGGCAGCCCATTCTGGCCCGCAGCGCCAAGGCATCGTTCAAAGCTTGCATTCTTGCCCGGTATCCCCTTTCGTACTCCCCAGTGAGGCGGGTCACCTTGTGGCTTTTCAGTGCCTCAGTATCACTGGCCATATCTCTCAGCTCATCAGCTGTTCCGTACTTTTTGTTCATCTTCAAGCTTTGGAACTGAAGCCGCTGGGTTATGGCCCGGGTTGCATTCTGAAGTATGAAATACTCCGAAAGCCTTCTTCCAACAAGGGAGGGTCCTGGACCAGCTGGCCGGTAAAACATATGAAAGCGGCCGTATGCAAGGGCAGAAATACCTTTGTAAGAGGTGGGGCGGGATTCTGTATGAAAGGCCCAACCGCTGCGGGCGTTTGGACTCCAGTGGATCAGTGGAAAGGCAAGTGGTTCAAAGTAAGGGTGCAGGTCCGTAATCTTCTTGTATTCACCGTCCAGCTTCCAGACACCAAACTCTTGCCTGGCATCTTCCCCGGTTCTGTCCGAAATTGAAAATATGGCTTTCATTTCTTCCTCAGCGAATTCGTTTTTGAAGTTGTAGCCAGTTCCATCTACCATAGTCCGTTTCTCATCAAGGTGAATTGTTACTTCGCTTTCTTCTCCAAGTGACCTTTGTACGTCGTAAGCACTCATTATCATGCGCACATAAAAGTTCACCTGGCGAAGGGACTCGCCAATCCAGGTGCACTTGCTTTTCAAGGCCTCATTTCTGATTTGGCCCCCAGCAAGGCCGGCAAGAGCAGCATCCTCCTCACCTGTCCCACCAAGTATCCAGGTATCATTCCTGAATGCAGCATCTGGGTCCAGTGGAAGAAGTTTCTTAACCCCCTTTCCTACCACTGCCAGGTTTCTTGGCCCTGTCATTCCAGAAAATGCCTCGCTCTTGCGATGTATGCTGCACGCCATCTGGAAATGAGAATTTACCACCAGAGAGTTGTTAAGAAAGAGAGGGTCAGCAAACAACCCTCTGTGAATCTCAGAAGCAAACCCAATGTCCTCTGGAATTTCGGCTTCTTCCCCAATCTTGCTGCAGGCAGCACACTTGGAACCATCCCTGATCAATTCGCTGGGAAAGACCAAGGAGGAGCAGCGGGGACAGGCCACCATATCCCCGCATGAATGCTCCTGTATAGAGCCTTGTTGGTACTCCTCTATTGTAATAGCTGCGGAATGCTTGCTTCTATCTAGGATCTGGTGTACAAATGCATTTCTGTTCACCCAGTCCTCGTAAATGGTACCTGAAACGCACTTTGCCCTGATCTGCTCCAGAGGGTCTGTTCCTCTCATGGCATCTGCTAACTTTCCAAGAACCTGTGAATTATTCTTCCGTTGGCATATTCCTCTGGCCGCCCTTCTCGTCTTAAGGTCTGATTGGCAAACAGATTGTTGCATGAGAAGAATGGCCAGCCTGTACGTGCATTCATTTCCCCCAGACGCCAGGAGGTACTTCTTCATGTCCATGCCCCCAAACATGCAGGAATCCTCATGCTTCTGGCAAGTGCCAGCTTGGAATTCCAAAAGGCAATGCTTGCACCTATTCACAGGATCCCCAATAGGGCCCGAACTGTGGTTGCTGCCACCTTCGGGGGCCCTTGTGCCCCCACTCCCTTGGGGGCAATCAGGTTCTCTCCTCTGCTTCTTTCCTTCTCTGCCATCGTCCTCCTTGTCAGTGTCCTTATCTTTTCTTTTCAATGAACGTTTCTTTGTTTCAATACTGCAACAGGCTTCCGCTTTCTCTGCTGTCCTGTGCCTCTTCCCGCAGGACCTGCAAAAACATCTGCATGTTGTTGTGCGCATATGCGCCTCCAGGGAATCCCTCTTTACTGCCACCTTGCAGTACTGGCAGACCTCGTAGTTATCTGCGTCTGGGTTGTGGGGGCAGGTTTTTTGGTGCTGAAGTAATTCCCTCCTTGTCTTGAACACCAGGTTGCATCCAGAATGGCGGCAAGCCCTGTGGCCAGGCTGGCTGCGAAGAATTGTTTGTTCACACATTTGAATTCCAATCATCAGTTCCAAAAGAGTAGGCTCATCCAGATCCATGTCACCTGTTGGATTTTGGGTTGTGTGGGATTGTCGGGCCCTTTGGCAGGGGACTTTAAAATACCGGTTTATCGGTTTGACAAACCGAATAAACCGGTTTGAGTTTTTGAGGGGAAAAAAAAAAAATCTTATAGACCGATTTCAAAGTTTTACCACCTTCACTGTGTAGTAGTACTATAGTAGTAATGAACGTACCTGCCTGTAATAGCGTACAAATAAGCCCTCAAAAAACAGCTTAACCTAAAAAGGGGGAAAAACGGGGAGTGGGGGGGAGTGGGGGGCTCATCACGGTAGTATGCCCCCAAGGCGCCTCAAGGACGGAAGATCACGAACAACCCGTTACTGCTCGTTCAAAACATACAAGGAGGCCTTGGTGCGCGTACGCGCTTTGGACAATCGAACTTTTGTCTCTGTACACACACAAACAGAGTAGCTGGTGTATGAAGCTGGTGTTTCTTTACGTCTCCGCCTTTTTGTCATTTCTTATTGCAACCTTTTGTTCTGAAAGAAAAATGTGCTTTTCTGACCAACACAGTGCTTCTTTTTGCTTCCTTCATGTGGATCATGGAAACCGAGAGTGCCTAGAGTGCGGAAAACTCCACACAGAGTGCAGAAAGTAGCCCGCTCGTGATGCAGCACCGCATGCAAGTGTGATACACCGACCTACATAACCAAACCGGTTTTTTGGCTCAAACCGGGTTTTTGGCTCGGACCCCAAACTTTTAAAGTCCCCTGCCTTTGGTGCTGATCCCATACTTAAAGAAAATTTAGGCCCTTTGGCACATACCTTGATCTGTTTCATTGGCCGGCAGGTGGTGAACAGCATTTTCTTCTGCGCATGGGAACTTTTGGTCCGAACCAATGGGCCCATTTTCATCATCATCTCTGTCTTTGCATGGCCCCCCCTCAGGAAAGAAGAACGTCACCTTGCGGCCTGCCGGTTTAGGGGTTGGTAGGAGGCATTTCCCAAAGGAATTCCAGAGCATGCATTGCAAATAAATTTGCCGTGGCACACGGCAAGCACTTTTAACAACGGACAAAGAAACTATATATACCTGTGTCCCGGGTTTGCAATTTCTGATACTGGATCCAGTCATCTTCAGGGCACCAGCCAGATTCATAATCAGCCTTCTCTTCTGACATGGCGTCTTCCACAAGGTCTGCCATTCTCAGGTCACCTGTGATCATATTGATTGTTTAGAATTATCTGCTATATCTGGGCAGCAGGGTGCTATTACAATTTTGGAAAGTAATGCCACAAAGAAATTTGTTCCATACCTTCGTCAAGCGATTCAGGGGGGCAGACGTCTACCGAACCCCCAAAGTCTTCACACCTTGAAATGGCCGGAGGGTTCTCCGGTTTCTGGGGTGCCAGGAAGAATCTTGGGAGAAGAGGGATTACATCATAACGGCCATTAAGGACGATGATCACCCTTGACATCCTTTGCGGTGGGGGTCTTACCGGGTTTTCTGCCATGATTTGGGCGTGTCTCTCAAAGTCTGCAGTGTTCTCCAATCCATTCGGTTCCGAGAGTGGAGATTCTAGGCGGTACCTCTACGGCAGGCCCAGGGCGCAGCTCGAACGGAGGCAGCAACGGCACACCAAGATAGTTGTTCATTTTCAAAGTGCGTGTTTTTTTTTAGATTTCCTGTTTGTTTTAAGAATGAAATGCTATCTGCCCCGAAGAACGCCCCAACCAGGCAAATATAAATGATTACGTTACTGCCTGCGTTGGCCGCGGCTTGCGCGTTTCCAGAGGACACCACGAGGAGGTGCAGGTCAGATTTTGTCCCCCACAGAATCCTTAGGCCCATGAAAAGGCAAGGGGTGCATTTTCATGGGCTTAAGGGCCCTTTCGAAATATGTTCAAAAACTTGGCGGAAACCACACCAAACCCAACTCTCCTAACCTGCTTCGGTCACGTGCTCATTTCTAGTGCGGGTTTGCGGGTTTGCGGGTTTGCGGGTTTGCGGGTTTGCGGGTTTGCGGGTTTGCGGGTTTGCGGGTTGGCGGGTTGGCGGTTTGGCGGTTTTGGGGTTTGCGGGTTTGCGGTTTTGCGGGTTTGCGGGTTTGCGGGTTTGCGGGTTTGCGGGTTTGCGGGTTTGCGGGTTTGCGGGTTTGCCGGTTTGCGGGTGCCGGGGTCCTGCTTTGCGGGTTTACCTTCTAATTCTTTTGCGGGTGTGCGGGTTGCGGGTTTGCGGTGCGGGTTTGCGGGGTTTGCGGGTTTGCGGTTTGCGGGCTTGCGGGTTTGCGGTTTGCGGGGTTTGCGGTTTGCGGGTTTTGCGCCGTTTGCGGGTTTTGCGGGGAAGAAGCATCTGCAGGTTCGTGTTTCCAGGTGGCGAACAAAAACGCTCTGCTTCACGTTGACACCGCAGAAGCCGCACATAATGTACTCAACATTTGTCTTTTTTGGGTTGTGCTCGCATGTCTTGGCATGCTGAATCATGTCCTTTTTTTTGTAAAATTCCAGTTCACACCCAAAGATTGGGCATTTGTATTCTGCCTGCTCCTCCAAAGGGGGGGTGTCAGAGGAAAGGCTTTCAGACTTAAAGGGCCACCAGACTGAAGAATCTCATTGATTGCAGACATTATATCAAGGAGTTTGGGCTCGTCTTCATCCTGTGGCTCGTAGTCTTGTGTGGATGGGGTGCTGGGCAGAATAGGGACCTCATCCTTGGCATCATAAATCTTCGATTCCCCGGGCTCATGGGTCATGTTCCCTGTGTTTTTATTAGTATTTCAAAAAAGCCAAGCCGAGCATGTTTAAAGCAAAACGCAGAGTGAAATGCAAAGAAACTCTTATACCTTCATCCCGGATTTGCGATATCTGATACTGAATCCAGTCTTCTTCAGGGCACCAGCTGGTTTCATAGTCAATCCCCTCTTCTGAAACAGCATCTTCCACAGGGTCTGCATTTCCCAGGTCGCCTGTGATCATATTGATTGTTTAGAATTATTTGCTATATCTGGGCAGCAGGGTGCTATTACAATTTTGGAAAGTAATGCCACAAAGAAATTTGTTCCATACCTTCGTCAAGCGATTCAGGGGGGCAGACGTTCACCGAACCCCCAAAGTCTTCACACCTTGAAATGGCCGGAGGGTTCTCCGGTTTCTGGGGTGCCAGAGAAGAATCTTGGGAGAAGAGGGATTACATCATAACGGCCATTAAGGACGATGAGCACCCTTGACATCCTTTGCGGTGGGGGTCTTACCGGGTTTTCTGCCATGATTTGGGCGTGTCTCTCAAAGTCTGCAGTGTTCTCCAATCCATTCGGTTCCGAGAGTGGAGATTTAGGCGGTACCTCTACGGCAGGCGCAGGGCGCAGCTCGAACGGAGGCAGCAACGGCACACCAAGATAGTTGTTCATTTTCAAAGTGCGTGTTTTTTTTTTAGATTTCCTGTTTGTTTTAAGAATGAAATGCTATCTGCCCCGAAGAACGCCCCAACCAGGCAAACATAAATGATTACATCACTGCCTGCGTTGGCCGCGGCTTGCGCGTTTCCAGAGGACACCACGAGGAGGTGCAGGTCAGATTTTGTCCCCCATACAACCCTTAAGCCCATGAAGTGGCAACGGGCTTGTTGGCTCTTTTGAAATATGTTCTAAAACTTGGCAGAAAACACACCAAACCGAGCTCTCCTAACCTGCTTCGGTGACGTGCTCATTTCTAGTGCGGGTTTGCGGGTTTGCGGGTTTGCGGGTTTGCGGGTTTGCGGGTTTGGCGGGTTTGCGGGCGGGTTTGCGGGTTTGCGGGTTTGCGGGTTTTGCGGGTTTGCGGGTAAGGATTTCTGGATTTAGACAGTCTACGGCTCGTATAGTGATTCAAACGCCCCGCAGCACAGGGTATAGTGATGCATGGCCTTCAGGGTCCTTGGAACCTTCTTTTGGGAAACTTACACATGTTCCTTGGGCTGTACATAGAGAACCACATACCGAATGAGTCCGGATTTGACATCTGGATCCAGATCAGGTGTTTGTTTCTGGATTTGGCAAGCCTGTGTTTCATATCAATGTTCAAATGTCCCACAGCACAGTTCACAGTGATTCTCGGTCTTGGGGGTCTTTGGCGCCTTCTTTGGAGAAACCCGCACGTATATCCCGGGCCATAAACAGACACCCACATAGTGAATGAGTCCGTATTTCGACATCTGGATGTGAATCAGGTGTGGGCCTCTCGTTTCGGACGGTCTATGGCTCGCATAGGGATTCAAATGTCCCACAGCACAGTTCACAGCGATTCTGGGTTATGTCGGGTTTGCAGCACACGCAAGTTCAAAAGATTTCCCATCCTCTTCAAGATAGGTAGCCGGAAGGCTCTCAAACTCGTTTAATGCGTCAGTGTAGTGCGCGTGCAGCCTAGGACATTTAGGAGCATCACAGACCTGCTATTGGCTCGCTCTTCCGTGCGCTGTAAGTCGCGCGCAGTTCCCTTAAGAAGTAGCGCGCGTCCCGGGTAAGCAGCAAGCCGCCGATGCCAAAAGACACCCCCTACAACGACACGCCCACCTATTTAAGGGTCGAGATCTCGTTCGTTAACGGAATCAACCTGACAAATCACTCCACCAACCAGATGAAGCAATGAATCGATGAAGCGATGCGCAAAAGGGGGAAGCCACAAGAGTGTGAGTACAGTATGTCGAATTCTTCCTTTAATTTTTTTGGGTTGCGTTCTTTGTTGACTTCTTGTGCAGCAAGCTGGACCCTAAGTGCAATGCAAACAACACACCTTTCGTTCTGCCACTGTTTGTTGTAGGTGCTGTTGATGCTGTTGATGCTGTTGATGCTGTTGATGCTGTTGATGCTGTTGATGCTGTTGATGCTGTTGATGCTGTTGATGCTGTTGATGCTGTTGATGCTGTTGATGCTGTTGATGCTGTTGATGCTGTTGATGCTGTTGCTGCTGTTGCTGCTGTTGCTGCTGTTGCTGCTGTTGCTGCTGTTGGTGCTGTAGGTGCTGTAGGTGCTGTAGGTGCTGTTGGTGCTGTTGGTGCTGTTGGTGCTGTTGGTGCTGTTGGTTCTGTTGGTGCTGTTGGTGCTGTTGGTGCTGTTGGTGCTGTTGGTGCTGTTGGTGCTGTTGGTGCTGTTGATGCTGTTGGTGCTGTTGTTAAACTTGGGCAATGGTATGTGTTTGTTTCTGCTTCCTGACTCCTGCTGACGCTCCCCCCTCATCTTCTGATTCTCTATCTGCTGCCCCTGCTGCTGCCAGCTGTTACCCTGGCTGCCCCTCCTAGCTGATGCTCATCTTGCTTATTCCCCTGTTGATGCAGCTGCTGCTGCTCCTCTATCTGCTGCCCCTCTAGCTGCTGCTCCTCCAGCTGCACTCATCTTGCTCCTGCTCCTCTATCTGCTGCCCCTCTAGCTGTTCTATCCTCTAGCTGCTGCTCATCTTGCTTCTTTCTCTCTTGCTGCAGCTCTTCCTCCTGCTTCTGCTCCTCTTTCTGTTGCCCCTCTAGCTGTTTTATCCTAGCTGCTGCTCCTCTAGCTGCTACTCATCTTGCTTCTTCCCTCTTTGCTGCTCCTCGAGCTGCTCCTCATCTTGCTGCTGCTCATCTTCCTTCTTCCCTCTTGCTGTAGCTCTTCCTCCTGCTTCTGCTCCTCTACCTGCTGCCCTTCTAGCAGTTCTATCATCTAGCTGCTGCTCCTCTTGCTTCTTCCTCTTGCTGCTCCTCCTCTATCTGCTGCCCCTCTAGCTGTTTTATCTTCTAGCTGCTGCTCCTCCTGTCTGCTGCTCATCACGCTACGGCTCGATAGCAAGACCTCAAATTCCCAAAGAGTCGCGTCTGAATGATAAAGAGCGGCCCAAGAACGACTGCAAATTGGCCGATAATCAAACAGCGGCGCAAGAACGACTGCAACTGTGGGCGGCAATGACAGATGACAGATGAACGGAGCTAGACCACAAATGTCCAAAGAGCCATGCCCGACTGACAGCAAACGGCCAAAGTGCGGTACGAGAACGACTGCAAATGTCCATAACACCTGTCTTTTTTTCCTTCAAGGACAGCAGATGACCGCAGAACGGTACCAGAATGACAGCCAATGTCCAAGGAGCGGCACCAGAACGACTGCAGATTGCCAGAGACTGCCCCAAGAATGACAGCCAATGACCAATGAACAGCGTTAGAATGACACAAATGCCCATGAGCCACGCCTGAATGACAGTGAACGGGCAAAGAGCGGCGCTAGAACGACTGCAATGGCCAAACTACAGAACGAGAACGACTGCAACTGGCCGGAGATCGCCCAGGAAGGACAGCCAATGACCAACGAGCGGCACCAGAATGACAGCGAACGGCCATAGAGCGGTACCAGAACGACTGTGCCAGAATGCCAGCGAATGCGCCAGAACGACTGCAGATTGCCAGAGATCGCCCAGCCAATGACCAGCAAGCGGCACTAGAATGACTGCCTATGACCAACAAACGGCGCTAAAATGACCACAAATGCCCATGAGCCACACCTGAATGACGGACCAAGAGCGGCGCTAAAACGACTGCAATGGCCAAACTGCGGAACGAGAACGACTGCAACTGGCCGGAGATCGCCCAGGAAGGACAGCCAATGACCAACGAGCGGTACCAGAATGACAGTGAACGGCCATAGAGCGGTACCAGAACGACTGTGCCAGAATGCCAGCAAATGGCCAAGGAGCGGCGCCAGAACGACTCTCAATGACCAAAGAATGCCGCTAGAACGACTACAAATGCCCATAGAGCCTGAATGACGGCGGTCGGCCAAATGCAAATGTCCAAAGAACGGCGCTTGAACGACTGCAAATTGCCCAAGAGCAGCGCCAGCATGACTGAAAATGGCCAAACTGCGGCGCGAGAACGCTGCAACAGGCTGGAGACCGCCCAGGAATGACAGCCAATGACCAAAGAGCGGCACCAGAATGACAGTGAACAGCCACAGAGTGGTACGAGAACGACTGCAAATGTCTAAATCACCTTGCTTGAGGGACGGCAAATGACCAGCAAGCGGCACCAGAATGACTGCCGACGACCAAAGAACGGAGCTAGAATGACCACAAATGCCCAAAGAGCCGCGCCTGAATGACAGCGAACCGCCAAAGCGGTACTAGAGCGACTGCAAATGTCCAAAGCACCTTTGTTTGAAGGACGGCAAATGACTGCAGAACGGTGCCAGATTGACAGCCAATGGCCAAGGATTGGCACCAGAACGACTGCCAATCGCCAGAGATCGTCCCAAGAATGACAGCCAATGAATGACCAGCAAGCGGCACCAGAATTAACGAACAGCGTGACACGTGAATGGTATCGTTTGGCTGAACAGGAAACTGTCCAAACCTGTCAAAGAATCCTGATCAATCATCAGGCAAAGACAGTTGGATAAACAACAAAGACTGCCTGCGTCGGCCGCGCTTGCAGCGCGTTTCCGAGGAACACCACGAGGAGGTGCAGGTCAGATTTTTGTCCCTCATGTCAAAAACAAGCAATGAGCCATCGTCTGGACTTCGAAGCGGAGGATGATGAGGAATATCCTTTGTGTGACTCTTGATCCCTTTGAAGAGTTTCCTGCAGTTCACAGGGCCACCTTGCCAAAGGAGCTCTCAACAATGCGATGAGCGCCCCTGATGTCGAAATGGGGAAGAAGTTCCGATCTTCGAAAGAACGTCGTTCGTCTGTACTTCGAATTCCTGTGAGGGTTTCTTCAGATGCATCGGTCAAAACCATCATCAATTTGAGCACGCACACCGCTCTCTGCACTTGTTCACTTAATCGCAAAAAAAATGGCATACTTCATTGTTTCCGGTGGGCGCCAAAACAACCGGCATTGAACCTCGTCACCCCGCCATCTTTTATTTTGGTGTCATGTTCTTCCGGTTGTTTTTATTACCTTTTTTGTCGTTTCAATTTGAATGGTTTCAACTTCTTCTTGCTCGAGTCGGGCCTCCCATAGATGAGAGGCCCCCTTTCCTGGACAAGACGGCCGCCTTCTTTCAAAGGTTCGGGATTCACGAGGGGGCCCGCTAGGGCCACCGAGTGCGGGTTACTATATAATTATGTGGCTGTGTGTCCGTCTGTCTGTCTGTCTCGTCACAATGAAAAATTCCAAGCAAAAATTTCACCTTTGTCAAAAAAAAATTCTGAAAAACTCAAAATTCAGAATCCAGTTTCTATTGGTTTTCCTATGAACCAGACCCGCAAACCAGCCATTTTTTGGCAGCATCCAATTCCACAGGTCAGGTTTGCCCGGGTTTGCTGGAGGTGTGCCCCCCTCTATCTCTTGCAATCAGGCTTGGCAACACAGGACCCCCAAAGAACGCGCAGAATGGGAAGCAAAAGGATGAGTGGTGGGAGTCCTGTGTGTCTAGGGGCTTGTCTCTCACTCAAGGCTTTTTGTTGGCTGGCTTGCTGGCTGCTGACTTGCTGGTGCTGACTTGCTGGTGCTGACTTGCTGGTGCTGACTTGCTGGTGCTGACTTGCTGGTGCTGACTTGCTGGTGCTGACTTGCTGGTGCTGACTTGCTGGTGCTGACTTGCTGGTGCTGACTTGCTGGTGCTGACTTGCTGGTGCTGACTTGCTGGGTGCTGGCCTGGGTGGGTGTCTGCTGGTACTGCGCTGCCTGCTATGTGCTTCCTGCTGGTGCCTGCGTGTGCTGCCTGCCGTTGGTGCTGCCTGCCGTTGGTGCTGCCTGCTGCTGGTGCTGGCTGGTGTGTGCCTCCTGCTGGTGCTGCCTGGTGCTCATAATATTTTTTTCCAAAACTTGAAAATTCGAAAAATATACCCAAGTATCACAGTCCCCGTGCCAAAGATTGTTGCTATGCGTGTGCTTTGTCTGTCTCTAATCTGCCCAAAACTTCCACCGATTAGGGATCATCAGAACTATGAACACGCAGACCTCGAAAGGTTTGCTTCCTCCTGTTTTGTTTCCACTGCGGTTAGCCACATACAATGTCGTGAGACAAAGTTTTTTCGGCCAGTTGCGAGGAACTGCCTGCAGGAGTTGCTCAAAGCATGAACGTCAAGGACGCTCAACAAAGCCTATGGAGGGGCTCGCATCTGATCCAAAATGCTGGCATAGTGACACGGGTTGATCTTGCTGACTGGCTCGACAGGTACTCCCGCGTTGCAAAGTGCAGCTTCCTTTCAACCCTTCAAAGATAGGACAAAGCACGCACACAAGAGACAACCAATAGCCATTTTCCCCTCCCCCATCCTTCCTCCCAATGTTTTGGGTTCCTGGTTTGGTTCTGCTGATGCTGTGCTGCTTCTGCTGCTACTTCTGCTGCTGCTGCTTCTGCTGCTGCTGCTGCTGCTGCTTCTGCTCCTTCTCCCCCTGCTGGTGCTTCAGTCTTGCTGATGTTTCTGCTGCTACAAAAAAAAATGCGAATGAGTGGAAACCCCATGTGCTGACAACGGTGGCTACCTGTTCTTTGGGCCAAAAGGGGCCTGCCATGCCAGCACTGGGACATCTTTTCATTTCTTTACATTCATTTCTTTAAAATAAGAAGAAAAGTGTGGACAAAAGGCTTAAAGCAACCTTCTCTTGACTTCGATGGGGTTTTTGCTGCCTTGCTGCTGCTCATCTAGCTGCTCCTGTTGTTCCTGTGTTTGGTGCTGGTGCTGCTCTTGCTCCTGCTTCTCTTGTTGCCTTTCATCGAAGCTGTGAAACTCTCTCAAAACCAAACGCTGCAGTAAACGACCCTCCCCCTTCGAAATGGAAAGGCTTGCATTTTTCATCGAAGCCCCGATTCGCAAACTTCGTCTGTGTTTTAATTTCCTGTTTAGGTTTCTTTGAAACGAAAGTTGCTGTCTGCCTTGCTGCTGCCTTGCTCCTCCTCTTGCTGCTCTTCTTGCTGCTACTCTTGCTCCTGCTGCTCTGCTGCCTTTCTCCGAAGCTGTGGAATTCTCGCAAAACCAAACACTGCAGTCAAGGACCTTCGCTTGCAAAGACTGCTTTCATTGCAAGCTCCGATTTCCTTCTTAAGCGCTTCAAACAAACTTCGTCTGTGTTTTGATTTTCTGTTTATGTTTATTTGAATTCAAAGCTCCTATCCTGTCTGCTGCCTTCTGTTGGTGCTCTTCCTCCTGCTGATTAACCGCTGCTGTCTTGCTCTGGCTGCCTTGCTGCTGCTGCCTTGCCGCTGCTGCCTTGCTGCTGCTGCCTTGCTGCTGCTGTCCTGCTGCCGCTCCTGCCTTGCCGCTGCTGTCTTGCCTTGCTGCTGCTGCCTTGCCGCTGCTGTCTTGCTTCTGCTGCTGCATTGCCGTTGCTGCCTTGCCGCGGCTGCCTTGCCGTGGCTGCCTTGCTGCTGCTGCCTTGCTGCTGCTGCCTTGCTGCTGCTGCCTTGCTTCTACTGCTGCCTGCCTTGCTGCTGCTGCCTTGCTGCTGCTGCTGCTTTCTTGCCGACCTTTTTTACGCCTGGGAAGAGTAGGTGCACAGCTCGGAGGCCAGATACGAAGTTAGGGGCTTTCACCCACAGCAAAGGAACTGCTTGCCTTGGCCGCGTTTCGAAAAACACGTTTCCAGGGGACACCGCGAGGAGGTGGCAAGTCAGATTTTGTCCCCCAACCCCAAGACCACCCATTGAGAATTCCGGGGCCTTTGATGGCCAGCTTCTTGGACTTCACGACCTCTCAGGAGCACTTTGCTGAAGGAACACCGAAAACGTGATAGGCAACTGTTGCATGTCGAAATGGGGGGGCACGTTCTCCCGAAGTTGCGACCCTTGAAAGAACGTCGTTCGTAGGAGCTTCGAATTCCTGTGACGGTTTCGTTGGATGCATCGGTCAAAATATCAACAAAAATATGTACCCATAGCTCTGTCAGAACCTTTTCGCTGACTCGGAACTTCACATACCTTGACTGCTTCCACACGAACTCTCGAACACCAGATTTTTCAAGCACAACTCCGACCCGAACCATCTTGTGAATTTCTTTTCTTCTTCTAGTTCCTGTTTGCGTTGTGTGTGCTGAATCCTGTTTTCTTTCGAGTCGGCCTCTTCACACAAGAGGCCGAACCTGGACAAGAAGGCCCACATCGAAGCACTAAGAATCCATCAAATGCACGAGGGGGCCCGCAGGGCCACCGAGTGCGGGTTTGCGGGCGGGTTTGCGGGTTTGCGGGGAAAATTTTCACCTTTGTAGAAAAAAAAATTCCAAAAAATTCCTGAAAAAAAAAATCCAAAAATCCATTTTCCTAGGCAATTTCCTTTAGGAAAACTGCAAAATTTTGGCAGCATCCAATTCTAGCGGGTCAGACCCCAAGATGATCAGACCAGGTTACTATACAAATATGCGGGTTAAGAATCTGTCCGTGTGTCACAATGAAAAACTCCAAGCAAAAATTTCACCTTTGTAGAAAAAAAAATTCCAAAAAATTCCTGAAAAAAAAAATCCAAAAATCCATTTTCCTAGGCAATTTCCTTTAGGAAAACTGCAAAATTTTGGCAGCATCCAATTCTAGCGGGTCAGACCCCAAGATGATCAGACCAGGTTACTATACAAATATGCGGGTTAAGAATCTGTCCGTGTGTCACAATGAAAAACTCCAAGCAAAAATTTCACCTTTGTAGAAAAAAAAATTCCAAAAAATTCCTGAAAAAAAAAATCCAAAAATCCATTTTCCTAGGCAATTTCCTTTAGGAAAACTGCAAAATTTTGGCAGCATCCAATTCTAGCGGGTCAGACCCCAAGATGATCAGACCAGGTTACTATATAAATATGCGGGTTAAGAATCTGTCCGTGTGTCACAATGAAAAACTCCAAGCAAAAATTTCACCTTTGTAGAAAAAAAAATTCCAAAAAATTCCTGAAAAAAAAAATCCAAAAATCCATTTTCCTAGGCAATTTCCTTTAGGAAAACTGCAAAATTTTGGCAGCATCCAATTCTAGCGGGTCAGACCCCAAGATGATCAGACCAGGTTACTATACAAATATGCGGGTTAAGAATCTGTCCGTGTGTCACAATGAAAAACTCCAAGCAAAAATTTCACCTTTGTAGAAAAAAAAATTCCAAAAAATTCCTGAAAAAAAAAATCCAAAAATCCATTTTCCTAGGCAATTTCCTTTAGGAAAACTGCAAAATTTTGGCAGCATCCAATTCTAGCGGGTCAGACCCCAAGATGATCAGACCAGGTTACTATACAAATATGCGGGTTAAGAATCTGTCCGTGTGTCACAATGAAAAACTCCAAGCAAAAATTTCACCTTTGTAGAAAAAAAAATTCCAAAAAATTCCTGAAAAAAAAAATCCAAAAATCCATTTTCCTAGGCAATTTCCTTTAGGAAAACTGCAAAATTTTGGCAGCATCCAATTCTAGCGGGTCAGACCCCAAGATGATCAGACCAGGTTACTATATAAATATGCGGGTTAAGAATCTGTCCGTCTGTCACAATGAAAAATTCCAAGCAAAAATTTCACCTTGGTAGAAAAAAAAATTCCAAAAAAATCCTGAAAAAAAAAATCCAAAAATCCATTTTCCTAGGCAATTTCCTTTAGGAAAACTGCAAAATTTTGGCAGCATCCAATTCTAGCGGGTCAGACCCCAAGATGATCAGACCAGGTTACTATATAAATATGCGGGTTAAGAATCTGTCCGTGTGTCACAATGAAAAACTCCAAGCAAAAATTTCACCTTTGTAGAAAAAAAAATTCCAAAAAATTCCTGAAAAAAAAAATCCAAAAATCCATTTTCCTAGGCAATTTCCTTTAGGAAAACTGCAAAATTTTGGCAGCATCCAATTCTAGCGGGTCAGACCCCAAGATGATCAGACCAGGTTACTATACAAATATGCGGGTTAAGAATCTGTCCGTGTGTCACAATGAAAAACTCCAAGCAAAAATTTCACCTTTGTAGAAAAAAAAATTCCAAAAAATTCCTGAAAAAAAAACTCCAAAAATCCATTTTCCTAGGCAATTTCCTTTAGGAAAACTGCAAAATTTTGGCAGCATCCAATTCTAGCGGGTCAGACCCCAAGATGATCAGACCAGGTTACTATACAAATATGCGGGTTAAGAATCGGGGGCCTTTGATGGCCAGCTTCTTGGACTTCACGACCTCTCAGGAGCACTTTGCTGAAGGAACACCGAAAACGTGATAGGCAACTGTTGCATGTCGAAATGGGGGGGCACGTTCTCCCGAAGTTGCGACCCTTGAAAGAACGTCGTTCGTAGGAGCTTCGAATTCCTGTGACGGTTTCGTGTGCTGAATCCTGTTTTCTTTCGAGTCGGCCTCTTCACACAAGAGGCCGAACCTGGACAAGAAGGCCCACATCGAAGCACTAAGAATCCATCAAATGCACGAGGGGGCCCGCAGGGCCACCGAGTGCGGGTTTGCGGGCGGGTTTGCGGGTTTGCGGGGAAAATTTTCACCTTTGTAGAAAAAAAAATTCCAAAAAATTCCTGAAAAAAAAAATCCAAAAATCCATTTTCCTAGGCAATTTCCTTTAGGAAAACTGCAAAATTTTGGCAGCATCCAATTCTAGCGGGTCAGACCCCAAGATGATCAGACCAGGTTACTATACAAATATGCGGGTTAAGAATCTGTCCGTGTGTCACAATGAAAAACTCCAAGCAAAAATTTCACCTTTGTAGAAAAAAAAATTCCAAAAAATTCCTGAAAAAAAAAATCCAAAAATCCATTTTCCTAGGCAATTTCCTTTAGGAAAACTGCAAAATTTTGGCAGCATCCAATTCTAGCGGGTCAGACCCCAAGATGATCAGACCAGGTTACTATACAAATATGCGGGTTAAGAATCTGTCCGTGTGTCACAATGAAAAACTCCAAGCAAAAATTTCACCTTTGTAGAAAAAAAAATTCCAAAAAATTCCTGAAAAAAAAAATCCAAAAATCCATTTTCCTAGGCAATTTCCTTTAGGAAAACTGCAAAATTTTGGCAGCATCCAATTCTAGCGGGTCAGACCCCAAGATGATCAGACCAGGTTAGGGACGCCGGTTATTACCCGGGCGGGCCAACTGCCCACTACTTTCGCCAAAATTTTGGTGGGTGGGTCCCCCCCCCCCCCCCCCCCCTCTGGTGGGAATATTTTTTCCCCAAAACTGTATGAAGATTTTCCGACGGAAACCCACTGCTACATCAATGTAATGGGCCAAATCTGGCGGAAAACCACTGTTACATCACTGTAATGGGCCGAATTTCACAGAAACCCACTGTTACATCAATGTAATGGCCCAAATCTGACCGAAAACCACTGTTACATCGATGTAACGGGCAGAATTTGACGGAAAAACACTGTTACATCAATGTAATGGGCCGAATTTGACCGAAAACCACTGTTACATCAATGTAATGGCCCAAATCTGACGGAAAACCACTGTTACATCGATGTAATGGGCAGAATCTGACGGAAAACCACTGTAACATCAATGTAATGGCCCAAATCTGACGGAAAACCACTGTTACATCAATGTAATGGGCCAAATCTGACGGAAAACCACTGTTACATCAATGTAATGGCCCAAATTTGACGGAAAACCACTGTTACATCAATGTAATGGGCAAATCTGACGGAAAACCACTGTTACATCAATGTAATGGCCCAAATTTGACGGAAAACCACTGTTACATCGATGTAATGGGCAGAATTTGACGGAAAACCACTGTTACATCGATGTAATGGGCAGAATTTGACGGAAAACCACTGTTACATCAATGTAATGGCCCAAATCTGACCGAAAACCACTGTTACATCAATGTAATGGGCCAAATTTGACCGAAAACCACTGTTACATCGATGTAATGGGCAGAATTTGACGGAAAACCACTGTTACATCAATGTAATGGCCCAAATTTGACGGAAAACCACTGTTACATCGATGTAATGGCCCAAATCTGACCGAAAACCACTGTTACATCAATGTAATGGGCCAAATTTGACCGAAAACCACTGTTACATCGATGTAATGGGCAGAATTTGACGGAAAACCACTGTTACATCAATGTAATGGCCCAAATTTGACGGAAAACCACTGTTACATCAATGTAATGGGCCAAATTTGACGGAAAACCACTGTTACATCAATGTAATGGGCCAAATTTGACCGAAAACCACTGTTACATCAATGTAATGGCCCAAATTTGACCGAAAACCACTGTTACATCGATGTAATGGGCAGAATTTGACGGAAAACCACTGTTACATCGATGTAATGGGCAGAATTTGACGGAAAACCACTGTTACATCAATGTAATGGCCCAAATCTGACCGAAAACCACTGTTACATCGATGTAATGGGCAGAATTTGACGGAAAACCACTGTTACATCAATGTAATGGCCCAAATCTGACCGAAAACCACTGTTACATCAATGTAATGGGCCAAATTTGACCGAAAACCACTGTTACATCGATGTAATGGGCAGAATTTGACGGAAAACCACTGTTACATCGATGTAATGGGCCAAATTTGACGGAAAACCACTGTTACATCAATGTAATGGGCCAAATTTGACCGAAAACCACTGTTACATCAATGTAATGGCCCAAATTTGACCGAAAACCACTGTTACATCAATGTAATGGGCCAAATTTGACCGAAAACCACTGTTACATCGATGTAATGGGCAGAATTTGACGGAAAACCACTGTTACATCAATGTAATGGCCCAAATTTGACGGAAAACCACTGTTACATCGATGTAATGGGCCAAATCTGACGGAAAACCACTGTTACATCAATGTAATGGGCCAAATTTGACGGAAAACCACTGTTACATCAATGTAATGGGCCAAATTTGACGGAAAACCACTGTTACATCAATGTAATGGGCCAAATTTGACCGAAAACCACTGTTACATCAATGTAATGGCCAGAATTTGACCGAAAACCACTGTTACATCAATGTAATGGCCCAAATTTGACGGAAAACCACTGTTACATCGATGTAATGGGCAAATTTGACCGAAAACCACTGTTACATCAATGTAATGGGCAGAATTTGACGGAAAACCACTGTTACATCAATGTAATGGCCCAAATCTGACCGAAAACCACTGTTACATCAATGTAATTGGCCAAATTTGACCGAAAACCACTGTTACATCGATGTAATGGGCAGAATATGACGGAAAATCACTGTTGCATCAATGTAATGGCCCAAATTTGACGGAAAACCACTGTTACATCGATGTAATGGCCCAAATCTGACGGAAAACCACTGTTACATCAAGCCCCGCTGTACCAACATGGCTTGTACAGTGTCCCGCGCTCCAAAAAAAAAAAGAACAATCCCACTGAACCCCCCCACAACCATACCAAGAACGAACGAAAGGAAACAGAAAACAAACAAACGCCCCAAGGATGAAGAGAAGGCACAAGGAACCTTAGCACCGTATCCCCAAGCCTAACCTGGGCGCGGTTTCCGAATGTTGAAATTGAAATTGAATTTTCGGAAGCAACTCCTAGTCCAACAAGCTCAGAGAACACCGCCCTGTAAAGCGGATGCCGGTGGGAAGGAGGGGACCTACAACAGGCGAGCACAAAAAAAAAAAAAAAAAAAATTTTTGCCAGAGCTCCTGTGGTTGATGCAGTAGTACCCTGGGTACCAAGCTCTAACGTCCCGGGTTCGAACCCCGCAAGTAGACTTTTTTCGGTTTTCGTGCCCACTTTTCGAAAAATCCGGATTTTGGTCATTTTAGCCGATTTGGCCCACTACATTGATGTAACAGTGGTTTTCCGTCAAATTCTGCCCATTACATCGATGTAACAGTGGTTTTCCGTCAAATTCTGCCCATTACATTGATGTAACAGTGGTTTTCCGTCAGATTTGGGCCATTACATTGATGTAACAGTGGTTTTCCGTCAAATTCTGCCCATTACATTGATGTAACAGTGGTTTTCCGTCAAATTTGGGCCATTACATTGATGTAACAGTGGTTTTCCGTCAAATTTGCCCATTACATTGATGTAACAGTGGTTTTCGGTCAAATTCTGCCCATTACATTGATGTAACAGTGGTTTTCCGTCAAATTCTGCCCATTACATCGATGTAACAGTGGTTTTCCGTCAGATTTGGGCCATTACATTGATGTAACAGTGGTTTTCCGTCAAATTCTGGGCCATTACATTGATGTAACAGTGGTTTTCCGTCAAATTTGGGCCATTACATTGATGTAACAGTGGTTTTCCGTCAAATTCTGCCCATTACATTGATGTAACAGTGGTTTTCGGTCAGATTTTGGCCATTACATTGATGTAACAGTGGTTTTCCGTCAAATTCTGCCCATTACATCGATGTAACAGTGGTTTTCCGTCAAATTCTGCCCATTACATCGATGTAACAGTGGTTTTCCGTCAAATTCTGCCCATTACATTGATGTAACAGTGGTTTTCCGTCAGATTTGGGCCATTACATTGATGTAACAGTGGTTTTCCGTCAAATTCTGCCCATTACATCGATGTAACAGTGGTTTTCCGTCAGATTTGGGCCATTACATTGATGTAACAGTGGTTTTCCGTCAGATTTGGCCCATTACATTGATGTAACAGTGGTTTTCCGTCAGATTTGGCCATTACATTGATGTAACAGTGGTTTTCCGTCAAATTCGGGCCATTACATCGATGTAACAGTGGTTTTCCGTCAGATTTGGGCCATTACATTGATGTAACAGTGGTTTTCCGTCAAATTTGGCCCATTACATTGATGTAACAGTGGTTTTCCGTCAAATTTGGGCCATTACATTGATGTAACAGTGGTTTTCCGTCAGATTTGGGCCATTACATTGATGTAACAGTGGTTTTCGGTCAAATTTGGCCCATTACATTGATGTAACAGTGGTTTTCCGTCAGATTTGGGCCATTACATCGATGTAACAGTGGTTTTCCGTCAAATTTGGGCCATTACATTGATGTAACAGTGGTTTTCCGTCAAATTTGGGCCATTACATTGATGTAACAGTGGTTTTCCGTCAAATTTGGGCCATTACATTGATGTAACAGTGGTTTTCCGTCAAATTTGGGCCATTACATTGATGTAACAGTGGTTTTCCGTCAAATTTGGCCCATTACATTGATGTAACAGTGGTTTTCCGTCAGATTCTGCCCATTACATCGATGTAACAGTGGTTTTCCGTCAGATTTGGGCCATTACATTGATGTAACAGTGGTTTTCCGTCAAATTCTGCCCATTACATTGATGTAACAGTGGTTTTCCGTCAAATTTGGCCATTACATTGATGTAACAGTGGTTTTCGGTCAAATTTGGCCCATTACATTGATGTAACAGTGGTTTTCCGTCAAATTCTGCCCATTACATCGATGTAACAGTGGTTTTCCGTCAAATTTGGCCCATTACATTGATGTAACAGTGGTTTTCCGTCAAATTTGGCCCATTACATTGATGTAACAGTGGTTTTCCGTCAAATTCTGCCCATTACATTGATGTAACAGTGGTTTTCCGTCAGATTCTGGGCCATTACATTGATGTAACAGTGGTTTTCGGTCAAATTTGGCCCATTACATTGATGTAACAGTGGTTTTCGGTCAGATTTTGGCCATTACATTGATGTAACAGTGGTTTTCCGTCAAATTCTGCCCATTACATCGATGTAACAGTGGTTTTCCGTCAAATTCTGCCCATTACATCGATGTAACAGTGGTTTTCCGTCAAATTTGGCCCATTACATTGATGTAACAGTGGTTTTCCGTCAGATTTGGGCCATTACATTGATGTAACAGTGGTTTTCCGTCAAATTCTGCCCATTACATCGATGTAACAGTGGTTTTCCGTCAGATTTGCCCATTACATCGATGTAACAGTGGTTTTCCGTCAGATTTGGGCCATTACATTGATGTAACAGTGGTTTTCCGTCAGATTTGGCCCATTACATTGATGTAACAGTGGTTTTCCGTCAAATTTGGGCCATTACATCGATGTAACAGTGGTTTTCCGTCAAATTTGGCCCATTACATTGATGTAACAGTGGTTTTCGGTCAAATTTGCCCATTACATTGATGTAACAGTGGTTTTCCGTCAGATTTGGCCATTACATTGATGTAACAGTGGTTTTCCGTCAGATTTGGGCCATTACATCGATGTAACAGTGGTTTTCCGTCAGATTTGGGCCATTACATCGATGTAACAGTGGTTTTCCGTCAAATTTGGGCCATTACATTGATGTAACAGTGGTTTTCGGTCAAATTCGGGCCATTACATTGATGTAACAGTGGTTTTCCGTCAGATTTGGCCCATTACATCGATGTAACAGTGGTTTTCCGTCAGATTTGGGCCATTACATTGATGTAACAGTGGTTTTCCGTCAGATTTGCCCATTACATTGATGTAACAGTGGTTTTCCGTCAGATTTGGGCCATTACATTGATGTAACAGTGGTTTTCCGTCAGATTTGGGCCATTACATTGATGTAACAGTGGTTTTCCGTCAGATTTGGGCCATTACATTGATGTAACAGTGGTTTTCGGTCAAATTTGGCCCATTACATTGATGTAACAGTGGTTTTCCGTCAAATTCTGCCCATTACATTGATGTAACAGTGGTTTTCCGTCAAATTCTGCCCATTACATCGATGTAACAGTGGTTTTCCGTCAAATTCTGCCCATTACATCGATGTAACAGTGGTTTTCCGTCAAATTTGGGCCATTACATTGATGTAACAGTGGTTTTCCGTCAAATTCTGCCCATTACATTGATGTAACAGTGGTTTTCCGTCAGATTTGGGCCATTACATTGATGTAACAGTGGTTTTCGGTCAAATTTGGCCCATTACATTGATGTAACAGTGGTTTTCCGTCAAATTCTGCCCATTACATCGATGTAACAGTGGTTTTCCGTCAAATTCTGCCCATTACATCGATGTAACAGTGGTTTTCCGTCAAATTCTGCCCATTACATCGATGTAACAGTGGTTTTCCGTCAGATTTGGGCCATTACATTGATGTAACAGTGGTTTTCCGTCAAATTCTGCCCGTTACATTGATGTAATGGCCCAAGTTTGGGCCATTACGTTGATGTTTTTGGGGAGGGCCAGTGCAACTTGGACCTGATAGAGCCGTACCGTTCGGCCGGGGGGCAAAGCCCCCCGAACCCCCCCTTATTTCGACTTTCCAGAACAAACCAAACCCGTACATTTCAGCTGTGTATGGCGGTGTGGTGAAATTGGTGAAACTGGAAAAAAAAAAAAAATTCCCACGGGCTCGGGAGATTGGGGGTGGGTGGGTCCCCCCCCCCCCTTTGGGCGGGCAGTTGGCCCGCCCGGGTAATAATCCGGCGTCCCTTACTACTATACAAATATGCGGGTTAAGAATCTGTCCGTGTGTCACGATGAAAAACTCCAAGCAAAAATTTCACCTTTGTAGAAAAAAAAATTCCAAAAAATTCCTGAAAAAAAAAATCCAAAAATCCATTTTCCTAGGCAATTTCCTTTAGGAAAACTGCAAAATTTTGGCAGCATCCAATTCTAGCGGGTCAGACCCCAAGATGATCAGACCAGGTTACTATACAAATATGCGGGTTAAGAATCTGTCCGTGTGTCACAATGAAAAACTCCAAGCAAAAATTTCACCTTTGTAGAAAAAAAAATTCCAAAAAATTCCTGAAAAAAAAAATCCAAAAATCCATTTTCCTAGGCAATTTCCTTTAGGAAAACTGCAAAATTTTGGCAGCATCCAATTCTAGCGGGTCAGACCCCAAGATGATCAGACCAGGTTACTATACAAATATGCGGGTTAAGAATCTGTCCGTGTGTCACAATGAAAAACTCCAAGCAAAAATTTCACCTTTGTAGAAAAAAAAATTCCAAAAAATTCCTGAAAAAAAAAATCCAAAAATCCATTTTCCTAGGCAATTTCCTTTAGGAAAACTGCAAAATTTTGGCAGCATCCAATTCTAGCGGGTCAGACCCCAAGATGATCAGACCAGGTTACTATACAAATATGCGGGTTAAGAATCTGTCCGTGTGTCACAATGAAAAACTCCAAGCAAAAATTTCACCTTTGTAGAAAAAAAAATTCCAAAAAATTCCTGAAAAAAAAAATCCAAAAATCCATTTTCCTAGGCAATTTCCTTTAGGAAAACTGCAAAATTTTGGCAGCATCCAATTCTAGCGGGTCAGACCCCAAGATGATCAGACCAGGTTACTACTATACAAATATGCGGGTTAAGAATCTGTCCGTGTGTCACAATGAAAAACTCCAAGCAAAAATTTCACCTTTGTAGAAAAAAAAATTCCAAAAAATTCCTGAAAAAAAAAATCCAAAAATCCATTTTCCTAGGCAATTTCCTTTAGGAAAACTGCAAAATTTTGGCAGCATCCAATTCTAGCGGGTCAGACCCCAAGATGATCAGACCAGGTTACTATACAAATATGCGGGTTAAGAATCTGTCCGTGTGTCACAATGAAAAACTCCAAGCAAAAATTTCACCTTTGTAGAAAAAAAAATTCCAAAAAATTCCTGAAAAAAAAAATCCAAAAATCCATTTTCCTAGGCAATTTCCTTTAGGAAAACTGCAAAATTTTGGCAGCATCCAATTCTAGCGGGTCAGACCCCAAGATGATCAGACCAGGTTACTATACAAATATGCGGGTTAAGAATCTGTCCGTGTGTCACAATGAAAAACTCCAAGCAAAAATTTCACCTTTGTAGAAAAAAAAATTCCAAAAAATTCCTGAAAAAAAAAATCCAAAAATCCATTTTCCTAGGCAATTTCCTTTAGGAAAACTGCAAAATTTTGGCAGCATCCAATTCTAGCGGGTCAGACCCCAAGATGATCAGACCAGGTTACTATACAAATATGCGGGTTAAGAATCTGTCCGTGTGTCACAATGAAAAACTCCAAGCAAAAATTTCACCTTTGTAGAAAAAAAAATTCCAAAAAATTCCTGAAAAAAAAAATCCAAAAATCCATTTTCCTAGGCAATTTCCTTTAGGAAAACTGCAAAATTTTGGCAGCATCCAATTCTAGCGGGTCAGACCCCAAGATGATCAGACCAGGTTACTATACAAATATGCGGGTTAAGAATCTGTCCGTGTGTCACAATGAAAAACTCCAAGCAAAAATTTCACCTTTGTAGAAAAAAAAATTCCAAAAAATTCCTGAAAAAAAAAATCCAAAAATCCATTTTCCTAGGCAATTTCCTTTAGGAAAACTGCAAAATTTTGGCAGCATCCAATTCTAGCGGGTCAGACCCCAAGATGATCAGACCAGGTTTGGTCGGGTTTGCAGCGCGTTGGTCCCCTGGACCTGCCATTTCCGGTTCTGCTCTCACCCCAACCCTCTTTTCCTTAAACCTTTGGCTTCTGCTTTTTCGGGCTTGGCATCCCACTTTTGCAATTTCAGGCGGGGCAAACACAGGACTCCAGAAGGAACGGCGCAGAACGGGAAGCAAATGGATAGTGTTGGAGTCCTGTGTGTCTACATTCTCTTTCTTCAACCAAGGAATCCTGTCAAGGCATTCTCTTGGTCTTGCTGGGGCCCTCTTGGAGCTGCTGCTGGTCTCTGCTGCTGATTTTGGCTGCTGTTTTCTGCTTTCGCTTTCCTGGCTATTTCAAAAAGTTTCCAAAAACCGCAAATTTGAGGAGGAAAGTTCAAGAATCACATCCCATGCCAAAGATTGTTGCTATGCATGTGCTTTGTCTGTCTCTAATCTGCCCAAAACTTCCACCGATTAAGGACCATCAGAACTTTGAACACTCAGACCTCGAAAGGTTTGCTTCCCCCTGTTTTGTTTCCACTACAGTTGGCCACATACAATGTTGTGAGACAAAGTTTTTTCGGCCGGTTGTGAGGAACGCCCAAAGCAAGACGAGCTTTTCCAATCAACCAAACACACGGTCATTGTTGACCAACCAATTGGGGAAACAACATCTAAGACTGCCTGCATCGGCAGCGCGTTGAGCATGTTTCCAAGGGACACCACGAGGAGGTGCAGGTCAGATTCTTGTCCCTCATGTAGTAAGGAAACACGAGATATGAGACCTTCTTTTTTTTTTTTTTTTGGAAGCCTTGGGCCCCGGAGGCCAGTCTTCTTCACTTCCTGGTCTTTAGGGGCCATCTTGTTCAAGGAACGCCAAAAACGGCAATACGCGACTTTCTCCTGTTCTTGAATTCGGAGGGGCTTCTTCCCCGAAGTTCCGACCCTCGAAAGAACATCGTTCGTCTGAGCTTCGAATTCCTGTGAGGGCTTCTTTGGATGAATCGGTCAAAAATGGAAGAAAATGGGTACCCATAGCTCTCTCACAACCTCTTCAATGACTAGAAAATCCGCATGACGCTGATTGTTTCCACACGAGACCCGCAGAACCACTCATCAATAACCCCTGGGCCTCCGGAGGCCAGTCTTCTTCACTTCCTGGTCTTTAGGGGCCATCTTGTTCAAGGAACGTCAAAAACGGCAATCCGCGACCTTCTCCTGATGTCGAATTCCCCGAAGTTCCGACCTTAAAAGAATGACGTTTGTCTGAGCTAAGAATTCCTGTGAGGGCTTCTTTGGATGCATCGGTCTAAAATGGAAGAAAACGGGTACCCATAGCTTTCTCACAACTTCTTCAATGACTCGCAAATCCGCATACCCAGATTGTTTCCACACGAGACCCGCAGAACCACTCATTGATAACCCCTGGGCCTCCGGAGGCCAGTCTTCTTCACTTCCTGGACTTTAAGGGCCATCTTGTTCAAGGAATGTCAAAAACGGCAATCCGCGACCTTCTCCTGATGTCGAATTCCCCGAAGTTCCGACCTTAAAAGAATGACGTTTGTCTGAGCTAAGAATTCCTGTGAGGGCTTCTTTGGATGCATCGGTCTAAAATGGAAGAAAACGGGTACCCATAGCTTTCTCACAACTTCTTCAATGACTCGCAAATCCGCATACCCAGATTGTTTCCACACGAGACCCGCAGAACCACTCATTGATAACCCCTGGGCCTCCGGAGGCCAGTCTTCTTCACTTCCTGGACTTTAAGGGCCATCTTGTTCGAGGAACGTCAAAAACGGCAACACGCGACCTTCTCCTGATGTCGAATTCGGGGGGGCTTGTTCCCCGAAGTTCCGACCCTTCAAAGAATGACGTTTGTCTGAGCTTCGAATTCCTGTGAGGGCTTCTTTGGATGAATCGGTCAAAAACGGAAGAAAACGGGTACCCATAGCTCTCCCAAAACCTCTTCAATGACTCGCAAATCCGCATGCTTTGACGGTTTCCGCAAGAAGAGCTTTTCCAATCAACCAAACACACGGTCATTGTTGACCAACCAACTGGGGAAACAATATCAAAGACTGCCTGCGTCGGCCGCGCGTTCAGCACGTTTCCGAGGGACACCACGAGGAGGTGCAGGTCAGATTCTTGTCCCTCATGTAAAGAAACGCATGATAAGAGACCTTCTCCCTTTCAAAAGGGGGGGGGCTTGTACTTCCGAAGTTCCGACCGGCGAAAGAACACTGTTCGTATGAGCTACGAATTCCTGTGAAGGTTTCTTTGGATGAATTGGTCAAAAATTCGAGAAAACGGGTACCCATAGCTCTCCCAGAACCTCTTCGATGACTCGCAAGTGGGCATACCTTGGTTGGTTTCGCGTGAAACTTCAAAGACCAGCTTTTCGGATCACCAAATTCGTCCGACATTGTCGCTATACATTGTGAACTTGTTTTTTGGTACTAAATTTTCCTGTTTTTGTTGCGTTTTTCGCTCTCTTTCGAGTCGGCCTCTTCACAAAGAGGCTGTTTCTAGAAGGAAGGCTGAAACACACTGAGAATCAATCCAATACACGAGGGGGCCTGCAGGGCAACCGAGTGCGGGTTTGCGGGGGCGGGTTTGCGGGTTTGTGGGGGTTTGCGGGGGGGAACCCAAAAACAATCGGAAACCCCAGGAAAGTTTGATCCACACCGGTGTGGGTTCATAAAACGCCTGCAAAATGTGACCCTGAAAGGACCCTGAAAGGACCCCGAAAGGACCCTGAAAGGACCCTGAAAGGACCCTGAAAGGACCCTGAAAGGACCCTGAAAGGACCCTGAAAGGACCCTGAAAGGACCCTGAAAGGACCCTGAAAGGACCCTGAAAGACCCCTGTTTTTCGGAAAAAAGGGGGGCCCCCAGCAGCTCAAAACCAGAAACCTACCGCTTGGGTGGTCCTAAAATGCTCAGGAAATGCAAAATACGTGGTCGCATGCTCGTTTTTTTTTTGAGTGGTGGGAGTCCTGTGTGTCTAGGGGCTTGTCTCTCACTCAAGGCTTTTTGTTGGCTTTTTTTTTTTTTTTTTAACTGGGAGCATCGTACGGGAAACAAATTACAACAGTTTAGGCTGAAATAATGGCTGCAGAATGCAAAAACAAGACAGAGTCACCTCCCACAAGGCAATTCCTTAAGGAAAACATCAGAAACCCCAGGGGGGGCGTCACCAGAAATCCAAAACTCGAAACCTACCACTCAGGTGCTCATAAAATGCTCCGAAACGGCGGAAAAAGTGGTCAGACGCTCGTTTAGGCTGAAATAATGGCTGCAGAATGCGAAAACAAGGCCAAATCACCCCCACAAGCCAATTCCTAGGCAATTCCTTAAGGAAAATCATCAAAAACCCAAACTGCAGCCACAAAAAGCAGCCCGACTAGGACACAACCGCAAACGGAACCCAAAAACAATCGGAAATCCCAGGAAAGTTTGATCCACACTGGTGTGGGTTCATAAAACGCCTGCAAAATGTGACCCTGAAAGGACCCTGAAAGGACCCTGAAAGGACCCTGAAAGACCCCTGTTTTTCGGGAAAAAGGGGGGCCCCCAGCAGCTCAAAACCAGAAACCTACCACTTGGGTGGTCCTAAAATGCTCGGGAAATGCAAAATACGTGGTTGGATGCTCGTTTAGGCTGAAATAATGGCTGCAGAATGCAAAAACAAGACAGAGTCACCTCCCACAAGCCATAAGTTTGTGCCAAGAGTGCAACATCGCTGCATGCGCCCACCTGTTCCGCGCGCGAACACACTCAGGTATACGGATCACTGTCTGTTTTGTTACGTGCAGCCAACACAACAGTATGAAATTGTTGAAGTGATCGAAGCACGTCACGACGCGTGCCAAGAGGCAGTCAGCAGCGACTCTGCGCACAGTATCGCCGCATATTGTTAAAGTGAAGCATGTCACAAAAGTGTGCCAAGAGGCAGACAGTAGGGATGTGCACACTATCGCCGCACTCCCCGACTCGCCAGGCTTTGTTCTTTGCCCGAAATAAAATGCCCGTAGGAAAGGTTGAACGCGGCGTAGAGTTCGGCTGTTACGCTCCTTCTTTCCACTACTTCAAAAGGGATCGTGGCATTTGTAGCCAGACTGATGCACGCTCGGAGGATCATGGGGCGTAGTTGAGTGTGGTGGACCCAGTGCGTTGCCACATGACGAAGCCAACGGTGGACTGAAGTACGGTCATGCGTTGGAAGCTACCTTCAATGGCGGCGACGGCTTGGGTGAGGTCGACTGTTGTAGTTCCGTACATAATAATACGGTGCGACACCGCAGGGAGGACCATCGAAGTCAACGTGGCCAGCCCCTCCGGTGTCGCCACCTCAAGTGCCGAAATCACCATCACATCAACAGTTGTTGCCCCAAGCGACCGCGTCTCTTCGATGGACGCCATGTGCGGGGTTTTCCATCGGCAGGTCGTCGTCGACGTGCTTGGGACATACACCTTGGCGGTTTTGAGGCCCACCATATGCGCAGCGTTCGCATACGCTATGAAAGTAGACAAGTGGCACCCCCAGTATGCCGTTCGCTTGGACCCCTGCATCGATGCAATGACGTGCCCCAAGATAAGCGGGAGCTGGGGCGCGGTTGCCACAACTTCGCTGCTGATCAGTTTGTTGTACGCTGGGGACATCGGGGTTTGCGCGGCAAATTGGTAGTAGCCGGCGCAGGTGTTGGCATCACGCTTCCACGACAGACCAACGGATTCAAGAACGCTTGTCCCGACGGCAACACAAGTGGCTTCGGTGGCGGTGCGCACGTCTGTGGCACTTGTGACAAGTTGCTCGATTGTGGCGAGAGGTTCGAATTCCATCCCGGGTTGCGTCATGGAGATGTCCCCCGGGGAGACGGCTCTCCGGCGGAGGACCAGCAAGCCGTTGTTGTGGATGAAGGACATTTCCTCCATCCAGTCGGCGCCGTGCGGGCTCTTCAAAAAATCGCGCAGTACGACCTGCAGGCCCTTCGGCCGCGGCTGACCCGCCGGAAAGCCGGTTGCTACCACACTGTCGGCTTCATTCGTGATACGGAACGACTGAGGATCGTGGAACACCAAATGCTTCCGGACGTGTTGCGGGAAACGTTTCAGCTCCATCGTCAGCAAATCCCCGTTGTGCAGTGTGTCAATGAACATCAAATCAATTGGGTACGGCGCCCCGTTTCGGTTGTTGTCAACGAACGGAATCTCCACCTGGAGGTCATCGCCTTCGACGGTGAACAGAACCCGCTCCGCTTCGTTTGCCGAGCATTTCTTCTCGCAACTGTACATCCCAGTGACGGGGGCGCGGATGCTGAGATCCATGGTCGCACAGCGTTTGGCCGGGGCGTCGAACTGTGTTGCGTGCAACATCACCGCGGTGGACGACCCTAAGCGGGAGCCGGCTTCCACAATTGTTTGGATCCCTGTCTCGCGCTGGTACACATGCAGCAGCGGGAGAAGCAGTTGGATGTCCGACCCGATCTGCAGCAGCGATTCGTACATTGTCTTCAGATTCTCGCAGCAGCCGTGTCGGGCCGGGGACACAACCGGTGGCACGATCATCGCGTTGATCTGCTTGTCACGGGGTGACATTGCTGCGCCTGCAGCAGGAGGAGACACCACCGGCACCACCACAGGTGTAGCTGCCACCACTGGTTGCGGGCAGACGGGTGGTGGAGGGCACACTGGTGGTGGCGGACAGTTGCAAGGCGCTGCCGGAGCCGGGCGCTGACTTCCCATCGGATCCATCAAGTACATCAGCCCCCCAAACAAGACGACAACGAACGTGACCAGCTTCTGGTTGCTGTTGGCGCGTGCCATGGTGACCCTGTTGGGCTGTTCCTGGGCCGGTTTTCGTTCCCTTTTTCCCTTTGCTTTCTCTTTTTTCCTGTGTGCGGGTTGTGGTCCGGGGCCATAGCGGTGAACCAGGACACGGCATTTTGTGTTTCCATTTTCTTGTTTGTGGGTTTCGGGCTCTGTCGCTTTCCGGTACTGGTGATACGACTGAGTCGAAGGACCCAACAGAGCAGACTGAAGTCCGCCCCTCCTAACAGCTGATCAACAGCCGTCGGTTGTTGCAACCTACGTTCGGATAGAGATTAGTGCATGGTGGCCGTCCTGCTATCCGACGTATTGTTGTCACAGTCTGACATTCTGATAGAGATTAGTGCATGGTTGCCGTCCTGCTATCCGACGTATTGTTGTCACAGTCTGACATTCTGATAGTGATTAGTGCATGGTTGCCGTCCTGCTATCCGACGTATTGTTGCCGCAGCCTGTCATTCTGATAGAGATTAGGTGGGTGGTTACTGTCTTGCTCTCAGATGTCTGGATCCCCTACCTGGCTGGTAACCATTCTTCTCGCTTCTCTTCGCGCGAACACGCTGCCAACGAAGAGCACCACCCTGTCACTTGGGTACACAGGGTTCATCACGGACGGGTCGGCATTCTCCACCTGCTCCAGCACGACCCGGTCTCGCCCATGCATGGTGAACCGCGGCGTGGTGACCACCAGGGGTCGGCCAGGGTATTGCGCCGGCGTGTGTGTTGAGCGGCGGGTCTTTGTACAATGTACGAGCAGTTGCGATTTCTCTTCGCTGCCTTAGCAGGTGGGCGGTGGCACGCATTATGGAGGTAGCGGAGGCAACCGACGGCCACGTTCTCTTCGCCACCGCTGCAAGGGGCTGCCACAGCCTCTCCTGAGGTACCCTGTAGCCACCCCGTTGCCGCACGGTACCGGAATCCTCACTACGATCAATGCGACGGTGAAACCCGTCAAGCGTTCGCTGTGCCACGGGGTTCGCCGTCGCATTGGTCGTAGTGAGGGTTCCGGTACCGTGCGGCAACGGGGTGGCTACAGGGTACAGCAGTTTCCCACGACTTTTCTTTTGATGTGTGGTGTGTCTTCCCAACGTTCAACCGACGCTGAGCGCCAGTCCCCACCCCTCCTGCTCTGCTGTGTGCATTTTCGTTATGGTAACAAGCGCGATTGTCATTACTAAAAAGTGACGGATGTTCATTTTGTTGGGTTCGTACGCTCCAGCTCGTAAGTGGCGCGGCTTCAGCGGGGCCACCACTGGGGAGCCAGCTTGACACCGACGATCAGCTCGGTTTGTGTTGCCGACGACTTTTCTTTTGATGTGTGGTGTGGCTTCCCGACGTACCGGATCCCTCACTACGACCAATGCGGCGGCGAAACCCGTCAAGCGTTTGCTGTGCCACGGGTTTCGGCCGTCGTGTAGTGAGGGGTCCGGTACCGTGCGGCAACGGGGAGAGGCTGTGGCAGCCCGTTGCCTCCGCTACGTCGATGATGCGTGCCACCGCCCACTGCTGAGGTAGCGAAGAGTAATAGCGACTTCTCGTACGTTGTACGAAGATGATTGCCGCAGATGATACCCAAACCTGTCAATGAGTATCAATTGGTGGACAAGTCTGGTGCCAGCACCCGTGGTAATCCCCGTAGGGTGTGCATGCGGCAAAGCACTCTGGGGACTCTGAGGCGTCCGGATGCCGTCTAGCCGTGGATGCTATGAGGGAACGATAACAAACAATCAGTTTAGTGAGCGCCGGTGTAATGCACCGTGCCTGGTGGTGCCGGCCAAGCAGAAAAAGAGTGCTTTAAACGGGGGGGAGGGACGGACGTCATGCAGGCGGGCGCAAGCAAAGTGCCTGAGCTTAGTGTCTAACCAGGGCGTGAGGCAGCTGTCACCTGGTACAGGACCACCCTGATCGAGCGTGAACGAGTGTGGTCGAGCATTGATCTACAGTCCACAATCTGGTCGTGTACCAGGTGAAGCTGGGTCGAAAGTTTGTGCCAAGATTCTTAGAATACAATACTGCGCCAAGGCTGTAGCTGCATGCGCCCACCTATTCCGTGCACGATACGTTGGAAACACACTCAGTTAGGATACGGGATCGCTGTCGGTTGTGTTCGCACGAGAGGGGTCGAGGGCGTCGGTCCACCCTTTCCTACATTTTGCAACACAGGAATGAATCCCTTCCGGCCTTTCGCTGCTGCTTCTCTACGTTCCGCCCAATGCCACAACACCTTCAGCGATCCTTCTAACCCGTGTGATTTCGGCTTCCGAATTTGGGCTCGAACAATGAAAAAGGGGTTCATAAGACGGGGAGGAGGGTGTGGGGGGCAGGGGCCGACGTCATGCAGGCGGATGCAAAGCAAAGTGACTGAGCTATGTGTTTCACCAGGGCGTGAGGCGACTGACCCACGCCGTAACACTCTCACAGGGCCTCGTTGGGACCCGCCCCCAGCAATCCTGCTGCCCAATCTCGGTCAGGGTTGTGCTGTTACGTTCATCGAAGCGATGCTTCAGCAACAGTAACGGCAAAAGTGAAAAGTGATGAGGGGGTCAGATCCCCTAGGTGCCTCAGCACACACATGGCCGTCGGCTCTTGGCCAGGATAGCGCATACAGTCAGCCATCGCCTCGTTTCTCTCTAACTGACCCGCCACGGCTGCCACCCTAACACCGCAACAGTTGCGCAGCGAGGTGCACGCAGGTATTCCAAGCGAACAGCCACAGCAGACAGAAGCAGGTCGATCCGAGCACTTGCCAGGGAGGTGGCGCGACTCACCTGTCAGAAATTCAACGAGACTGACTGCTGCCCCAAACGCTCGAACAATGAAAAAAGGGTGCTTAAAACGGGGGGTGGGGCCGGGGGGGAGGGGGCTTTAGTCTAGGCGGTTGGGGTTATGAGGGATGATGCTAGCATCATAGAGACAGTAGGAAATTGGGGCATGAAAAAAGAAAGGTCTCAGAGTAAATGGGTTGTCAGTGGGTCTGCAGATGCGGCTCATTCAATCGGTGTACGCGGGGAAGGTGCCTTCTGGCAGGTGGATAACAATGGTAACGCCATTGCTTATACATGCTGAGCTATGTGTTGAAGTAACCGACCCAGCCATAAGTTTGTGCCAAGAATGCAACACTGCACGAAGGCTATCGCGTCATGCGCCCACCTGTTCCGTGCGCGATAGGTTGGGAACACGCTCACGCGCCGGGGGGTCGCTTTCATTGGTTGGAAAAGGAAGCTTGCTTGCTTTGAAGACTAATGATCCTCCGACGGTATAATAGAAAGATATGAAACACACGACCAGGTAAATCGAAGCTACACACCAACACCGCCCACCCCCCCTGACCGTTCCGAGGCGCCACTTACCACGGCACACGCACCTCGTTCGTTTCACTCAATCTGTTCGCCGTTCATTAGGAGGAGATCATTATTGCCGTTGTGTACGGAGCAGTAGCAGTAGAAGGGGGGGACCCACACCGGCGCCACATGGGTTTCCCAGGAGAGCAACACAGCCAAGGGCGGCTTCGGGGACGGAGGGAAACCAGGTGCTGCAGGACTAGCTGTCGAGGTGGCGGTACGGAATGCTTGCGATTCAACTCCGCACCAATCGAGCTGCCCAACGCTATCGAACGCCATCGAACGCTATCGAGGGGCATCTAGCGTTGGTGCACAGCGGTGGCCCATCCCTTGGCGGTTCCAAGGGATGGCCCCCTTTCCGTTGCGTCTGCGTCGCGGGCGGGTGACCTTTTGCGGCCGACGTCTTCGCTTTTTGAAGGCTTCGGCTTGCCTGGTTGGCGTCGCGAGTGTACCAACGTGTCCGAGGCTTAGCAGGTGGCCGCTGGGGCCTCGGTTTCAGCTAGTGTCCGCTCATAGCGCTTCTTCGCAGCGGCGTCCGGCGTGCTCGAGACCCTTTGGCCCCCCCATGCTCGGCGGTGCTGCCCTCTGCAACTGAATGGAACACAAGTGTGTCCTTTGCGCAGTGCAGAGGTAACCCAATCATTGAATGTATAACGCAATGCTACCGGTTTCGCGCAAATCCGGAACCCTGATCGAGTGGAATCGAGTGTTATCGTTTGGATTAGAATGCAAAGAATCTGTGGCGATAATCTGCATCATCTGTGTTATCGAGCGGAATCGAGTGTAGTAGTAGTAGTAGGAACTTGAAATGCGGGTGCCACAAGGGCAGCAGGCATTTTCACGAGTTTTGGCTACGTAACCGCAGATGGGTCGCTTTTAATGCGCCGCCGAGGGGGCGACACACGAGTGGGCGTCGTCATGGCCTTCAGGCCGGAGCTAGGGCCTGAGGGCCCTCCGCTCGTCTCTTCGTGTTTGCGCCGGTTCGCGCGCCAAGGGCCGGTTGCCGGCGGCCGCGCGGTGTCGGCGGGTGTCCGCCGCCTCGTCCCTCCGCATTTGCGTCGGGTCGCGTGTCGTGTGGTAGTAGCCGGTGGCCGCGCCGTGTCGGCGGGTGTCCGCTGCCTCGTTCCTCCGCGTGTGCGTTGGATGGTGCGTTGTGTGGTTGCAGCCGGTGGCCGCGCCGTGTCGGCGGGTGTTCGCTGCCTCATCCCTCCGCGCTTGCGTCGGGTGGTGCGTCGTGTGGTCGCAGCCGGTGGCCGCTCCGTATCGGCGGGTGTTCGCTGCCTCGTTCCTCCGCGTTTGCGTTGGGCGGTGCGTTGTGTGGTTGCAGCCGGTGGCCGCGCCGTGTCGGCGGGTGTTCGCTGCCTCGTCCCTCCGCGCTTGCGTCGGGTAGTGCGTCGTGTGGTCGCAGCCGGTGGCCGCGCCGTGTCGGCGGGTGTTCGCTGCCTCGTCCCTCCGCGCTTGCGTCGGGTGGTGCGTCGTGTGGTCGCAGCCGGTGGCCGCGCCGTGTCGGCGGGTGTTCGCTGGGCGGGGGCGCTGGTCCGAAGCAGGGGCGCCGGTGGCAGAGCGCGCTGGCGTCGCGCTGCCGTACCACTTGGGTGGTCCTAAAATGCTCGGGAAATTCAAAATAACTGATCGGATGCTCGTTTAGGCTGAAATAATGGCTGCAGAACGCAAAAACAAGACAGGATCACCTCAATTCATTAAGGAAAACATCAGAAAACCCAGGGGGGGCGTCACCAGAAATCCAAAACTCGAAACCTACCACTCAGGTGCTCATAAAATGCTCCGAAACGGCGGAAAAGGTGGTCAGACACTCGTTTAGGCTGAAATAATGGCTGCAGAATGCGAAAACAAGGCCAAATCACCCCCACAAGCCAATTCCTAGGCAATTCCTTAAGGAAAATCATAAAAACCCAACCCGCAGCCACAAAAAGCAGCCCGACTAGGACACAACTGGTGTGGGTTCATAAAATGCCCTGCAAAATGTGTCGCCAAACCGCCGGGACCCTGAAAGGACCCTGAAAGGACCCTGAAAGGACCCTGAAAGGACCCTGAAAGGACCCTGAAAGGACCCTGAAAGGACCCTGAAAGGACCCTGAAAGGACCCTGAAAGGACCCTGAAAGGACCCTGAAAGGACCCTGAAAGGACCCTGAAAGGACCCTGAAAGGACCCTGAAAGGACCCTGAAAGGACCCTGAAAGGACCCTGAAAGGACCCTGAAAGGACCCTGAAAGGACCCTGAAAGACCCCTGTTTTTCGACAAGGCCAAATCACCCCCACAAGCCAATTCCGGGGCAATTCCTTAAGTCAAACCCAAACCGCAGCCTCAAGAAACAGTCCGACTAGGACACAACCCCACGGAAACCCCAGGAAAGTTTGATGCGCACTGGAGTTGGTTGATAAAACCTACATGACACATTTGTGGGTCAATGTGTCACTATGTGTCAGGCTTGCTGCCCTACCACAATCGAAGGTATCTGGTCCAGTCCCAAGTTATAGGAGAACGAGTGAAAGCAAAGACAACTTGGCCAGATTGAAGCAGAGGAGGGAAAAAATGCGAGCATTTCGAGAGGTAGTGAGAGAAACACGGGTTAAAAGAAATGCCTTGTTCTGCCAGCAACAGAACAGCGAAGATGGGGCAAACGATAGGGACTGGGGGACTGAAAATGAGTATGTATATGTGGGTTTACATAGTGCAAAATCGTGATACTCACTGAAAATACCCATACCTCGCTGTTTCCTACTCTCATTTCTTGTGATTACTTGACCCAATCTGAATATGACCGATTCGAAAGTAGTCTGGCACCAGCAAAGACAGCACAGGTTCTGAATAGTGCAATCACAAAGCAAATCCATCAGGAAAGAGATTTAACTCATTTAGCATGATGCCAGGTGGCCACAGATTCATACAAAGACATAATGTTGCACTATGCTAGCCTGGAATTGTGTTCCAGATGCTTTAGGTTGTGGCTTGATTCTACCCAACATCAACCAAAAAAGTGCTGGCGAAATAATATTCTCATGTTCGAAGAGTACTTTCTTTCATACAACTGGAAAAGCCTGATACCTATGTATCTGCACATGACCATCTAGGCAGGAACTACTTTTTCTGCCCAGTTACACCTTTTCCGAAAGTGAAAGTTCGCTGGACACTCCTGAAGTTCAAAGTCTCTGGAACAGGAGACCTTTGACAGGGCTGTGTGAAAAAGATCGAAAGGAGCTTGTGGCATCCACATTTATTATTTTTTCCCCCTTTTAGAGTGAGTTTGCTTGAGACTCCGGGACGAAGTCTCTGGGTGATCTTCGTTGAACTCTTGGAGTGCTTCATGGGGTTCCTCTCTTCTCGCAGGACCACATGTGCAGCACTGTGGATTGAGTCAGTTCTGCATTTTCCTAGTAAGGAGGGCCGAGACTCAGAAAGGTTATCGCCTGGAAAGGGTACTCTGTGAAGACGGTTTCAATCGACTTCTGCAACAGTGTGTGCTGGTTTTGTGCACTGGCGCGTTTTGTTCGTGTGCCAGTTTCGTTTGCCATCTGTAACTGTGGTGGTGTCTCATTTGCTTGCTATGACTCGCCACTAAACTAATGCAACAAGAAGAGTATCTGTTCAAAATGTGTGAGCTGGTTACAGTGCGTTTGGGGGTTCTTAAAAGAATGCGAGCTTTAGGTCGATTCCAGAAACCCCCCGAGAAAAAAAGAACCCCCTTCCTCGTGGCTTACCAAACACCGCGAAGCGAAAGACGACTGCTAAGCCGTTGCTTTAGTGAACTGCTGCATCTCGGTGTTGCCTCCTACTTTTGCACAACCTGACCACTGGTGCTTGCTTTGGGCCCTTGAGGTTGCGACTGAATCCACTGTCGCCAAAACAATGACTGCCAAGCATCAGGCAGGGATGCTGGGGCAAGTTCGGAGCTGCGGAAAGAGAAGTGTCCATCACATGTGCCATGTGCAAACTTTTCTTCGACAAGGTGTGATGAAATAACAGATGAAGGAAAACTTTCGTAACACATGGCAGAGGGAGCCGGTTGGACTTTGAAGCCCCTGAAAGATTGAGGTTGTGTGTGTAGGTGAGGTTTGTGCCTTTTGCGCAATAGATCTGCCAGCTGTCAGGGGCTATTTGGCAGATGCAGCCGCCCAGAGAAAAGGGCACAAACACAAAACCCCCAGGGCTGAAATGTGAGAAGGGATTCCACCTGCAGGAGAGATCTCACCACAGGGGAAAGGGGATGGTGGGGGGAGAAATGTATTGTTTGTGCTTCGCTTACACCACCGTGTGTTGTTTTCTCACTCAGGACTTTTGACCTGTTGTGTTTGTGTGATTTGTCGTGTAGGGGTAGACCCGCATGACCTCATGTCTGTTCAACACGTGGTTCGGTAGTTACAGCACTTTGGATCCCTTCTGTTCTTTGTCGTGCAGCATCGTCGAGCATTTCCTTTCAAGCTGGCGCTTATGTAAAAAAAAAAAAAAAAAAATGTAGGATTCACAAGGAGGATGGTCGCAAACCCCCGCTACCCGTTATGCCGGTGCACTGATGTGTGTCTTTCTGCTTTCTTGGATCTGGTGTATGAAGACTTCCCCACAGCAAGGAAGAAGTTCTGTGGGTACAACAACGGTTCTTGACCGGGGAAGTGTTCACTCGCACTGGCCGGCAAACGAACCAAGGGAGTGTTGCATGACAACTCCATGTCATGGTGATCGTCTCAGGATCGAGGGAAGTCATTTTGCTCACATGACACTCCCTGAACGAGAACAAAGACTACGGGTTCAGGTGGGAGTACATTCGCAAGGCTGAAACTTAAAGGAATTGACGGATTGACACCACCAGGACGATCTCAAGGATTGACCGATTGAGAGCTCTTTCTCGATGAATATATTGTGTGGTGGTGCATGGCCGCTCCTGGTTGGTGGAGTGATTTGTCAGGTTGATTCTGTTAACGAACGATATCTCGACCCTGATATAGGTGGGTGTGTCGTTGTAGGGGCATCGGTGGCTTGCTGATTCCCCGAGATGTGCACTTCTTTACTTTTGGATCCACCATCACCCACAGGATGTGTCAGACGTGAGTCAACTTTTCCAGAGGGACTGGCCTTGACATGAGTCAACCTTTCTGAAGGGGCTGGCCTTTCGATGCCTTGATGTTCAGTCAACTTGTCTGACAGGACTGGCAACGTTTCCGCAGCGACTTGGAAGGGAGACCTTCAGAGGTCAAGGTGATGTGCCTTTCGTCAACAGTCCTCAATTAGGATGTGGTGCATGCGCTTAGTAACTGGATGTGACCTGCCATGTTCGCTTCTTCGTTGTGCTACCCTTGCTTCGGCACCACACTGTGTGCAGTGTAGACATGTTACCCTACAGATGTGGGTGCTGTTTTAGCTGTGATTTAAAAACATTGGGGTTGCGGCCTGTGTGTCACATTCACGGTGCCGAATGTAAGCCTGCACTGACATTCCGCGTGCGCTGTGACTCAGGGAGTTTCGAGTTCTGGAGTAACAATCAGCAAGCGAATTACCTCCTATCTGCTGTTGTCGTCCAAGTGGTTCGATCTGCAGAAGAGTGCTTTGGCCATTACCCACACCTGTTGGCTCTCCTTCCCCCTGGCTGCTTCGGAGCCGAAACTGGGACCGAAGCAAAACATATTGACTGGTGTGACTTGTTTAGGCAGAGCACTGTCTCTCAGGCAGCATGGTGGAGGTGGGAGTGGGGTTGAGGGGGGTAAACATGTATGAAACAACAATGAAACAGTCGTGTTCAGTTGGTCTGACTACCAACCCGGTGTACTATTGCCGGGTGCAATACAGTAGGAAACTGTGATTAGGGATCGCCCCCACTCCCCCCGTCATTCATTGTCTGGGTGGTCGCTGGGTTTCGAGCTTGGATGGGTGAGAAATTGTGCAGCAGAACAAAGCTGTAGAGCGGTGTTGTTCCTTTTGGCAGAGAACTGCGGTAGGTGTTACCTCTCTGAAAGATCTGCCCCTTATCGGTTTCTCACCCCCCCTAGGGCTATGGTGGCTGCATACGGCTGCATACGCGTATGCGCCCAAACCTGCATACGCATACGCATACGGCGCTGCATACGGCTATGCATACGTATGCATACGTATGCATACGGCTATGCATGTGGCTGTGACTTCTCTGGCAATGCACCTCCTTCGTCCAGGACGAAGGGGGAGTCGAAAAGGATACTTAAAAGCAAAGTTTCGTGAGTGTCGACGGAACCTATGTCCGCCGCAACCCGGGGTGCACGGGCAGTGTGTTCACTCCCGTAAGCCGACGAGCCGCGCTCCGATGAGGTAACCGAAGCTGGTTGTCTCAGGATCTGCTGAGCAACGGGCTGGCGGAAAGGCCCGCCCACGTGGTGCGGGCCTTTTCCGCCAGCCCGTTGGCTGTCGTGCGTCATGAAGCATGCTCGTTCAGTGCTTCGAGCTGGCGTTCGACGTCGTCGGGGAAAAAGCGAGGCAGACATTGACCGTGGCACGCATCCTCATCGACCTGCTTTCTACTTCCCAGTACATTGCATTGTTACACGGTGAGGTCCAGTCTCAGAAACTGCAGTCAAAGAGGGCGCGAGTCACACCTAAAAAGCGTGTGACACCCGCTTTTTCAACTCCAGCTTTAACTCCAGTTTCTGGGGCTCTGGACTCCACCGTCTTCACTCATAAGCCCGTCACGCAGCAGCCAGAAGGCCGGGCTGGCCTCATACAGCCCCACCTATGCATACGTATGCAGCCGTATGCGTATGCATATTTTCAAATCTGCATACGCATACGCATACGCATACGTATGCACGTATGCAGCCAGCCCAGCCCTAGGGCAGTGCTGGCTGCAAACGTGCAAACGTTTGCGCAAACGTTTGCGTTTGCGTTTGCAGATCTGGCAGATGCCGTTTGCAAACGTTTGCAAACGGCAACGGTGCAGTGCAAGGCTAGCAATGGATAGACACATGCGAGCGATATAGACGTGGGCAAGTGACATTTATGCTGTCGTAAGTGGCAGCAGTGACAGTGGGATGTCGACAAACCGCAAAGGAAAAGGCTTTGTTTCTGTGGGACCCCTAGTCGGACTTCTGCTGTGGAGGATTTATTACCGGTGTCCCCTCCACGAAGCCGCCGCCGCTCTCAGCCCGCAGTGGAAAACGGAGATCTACACCAACGCGACAGAGGGATTGCGAAGGTCCTCGCTTCTTTCCGGACGACACGACCAGCTCTGCGCATTGGCTGAGCACTCTGACTGCCTCCGAAAAAGATGGCCAGCCCAGGGTGGTCGGTGTATGACGCAGTGAAGGACAACAAGCGAAGCAGCATGGGGATAAAAACAGCAGGTTCCCTCGTGCGGCTGAACTACAACAACAGGAACACCGCCAAGCCCTCCCGCCGTATAAACCCTGTAAAACGGTAATGACGTTTGCAAACGTTTGCAACGTTTGCACTGCAAACGTTTGCCGTTTGCAGAATCGGTGCAAACGCGTTTGCAGCCGTTTGCAGCCAGCACTGCCCTAGGGGGGGTAGATACTTTTCCCATTTTTTGGATTTTTTTTTTTACCTCTAACTACTGCATTCGGTGGTGAAAATGGGGTGAGCATGTGTTACATGCGCCTCACATTGACCAGAGAGGTAGAAAAATGGGGGTTTCACCGGAATAACGCCAGAACACCTTTGAAAAGTGGCCAAAATACCATAAAAAAGGCCAAACCCAAATGTTGACTTTATTCCTGAATTTCCACATTTTTGGATTCTGTTGCATTTGCCGACCGAAGGGACCGGAAGACATGTTGAAAAAGGAACCCAGACCACAAGGGAAGTGACTTTTTTTGGTAAACGGGGTGAGCCCATTGCAAAAGTGCAGCCGACGTCCCCTCCTGGTACACGAGATCCGGGACCGATTGCGGACACCAAGAGCCCATGTTCAGCTGCAGGGCGTGCCTTTGCATCAAAATAGGAATAAAGTCGACATTTGGGAGTATCTACCCCCCCTAACCCCCCCCCCCAGGGGTACCTGTAACTCGGGGCCCGGGCCCTGGAAAATTTTCCAGGGTTTTGGCCCTGAACGATTACCAAAGGAAAAACTCTCTGGTGCGAGATGCAATTCGTTTACAATTCCATTCCAGGGCCCCAGACTGTCCTTGAGCTCAACGGATTCAAAAGCGTTCAAAAACGTCCTCGGAATGTATTTTTCGACACAGCCACGAAACCTGAAGGAGGTTTTCAGGTTCTGGCAGGTCTAGCTGGCTGTCTAAAGGGTACCACGGCTCAGTCACCCAAGGTCACAGGTGGCAAGGTGGGTGTTGAAAAAAAAAAATTTTTTTTTTTGGGCCGGAATCCCTAAAAGCTCGCATTTCGGAAAGTTTTTGTCCCACATTTTTCCCAGGGCATTTTGACCATTTCACCTTAGAGCCTCTGCCCGCTCAGCCCCTATGGTAAATGCACGACTGTGAGCTTTTTTTATCAAATTTTATCAAGTTTATTTCTTGATTTTTTCTCGTCTTGCTCTCCGCTTGTTGTGGAAGCTGCAATATTGACGATTCCATCCTTGGATGGCGTGATTACCGTGGGCCTGGACCCTATCTGGACCCTAGCGCTAACCCGGGGCCCGGGGCCCGGGGCCCGGGCCCCGGAGACCCTTGATTTACCGGTTCCCTTGCCCCCCCCCCCCCCCCTTGTTCGGATGCAAATGAACGCTTGGCTTTGTTTTGTTTATTTTACTCGATCATTGTTGACAGCATATTGTGTCAGGGGTGACATTTAGATGTAAATCTAAACCTGCCCACATCAAACCCAAAGAAAAACGCATTTTTTTTTTTTTTTTTTCCTTTCTTGCCTGGACTTACTCCAGGGGACGACATAAAGCCGACGTTAACCAGCCTGATTCTCCTGTTTCATCTTTTCGCCCCAGCCCGGTTCATCCGGGTGTTTTTCAAAAATGCCTGCCAGAGTGTTGGTTGCCAACGATTCTGACAGGCACTGGTTTTGGTGCCGAGTGCACGAGCAGCGGGTAAGGTTCTGCATTCCTGCTGCCTTTGCTCATCTGAGGACAACATTCGGTATGGAACTTCAGGAACACAAGCCCCCCCCCCCATTTCGACATCAGGAACACGGATGGGAATGATGGGATGACAGGGTCTGTTTTCAGCCATTTCTTCACGGACCGAATCACTGATTTGGAAACGAATGTGGTTTTCTAAATTGCTTCCAATCTCTTTACTCGCAGGACTCTTACGCAAAAAAAAAAAAAAAAAAAGAAAGAAAGAAGCAAACTCTGGACGGTGCCTGAAGGGAACAACCCCCCCCGGGTAGGCTAGTCTGACACAAGTTGTCAACAGGAAAAAAAAAAAAAAAAAAAAAATGCCGAACAGCAAAAGCTTGTAAACAAAGGAGCTGCGGCAAAGACTCGAGGTGTGAATTTCAGTGGCAGCTCCGGCGCAATAAGGCACCGGCATGGTTGGGGGGGTGCACGCGTTCAGCAAAAATGACCCACTTCGCGATGGTACCGCTTTCTTCCTAGATGGGCCTTCTTCAAAAAATGAGCACATGGCGACATCTTCGAGCGGTACGAAGGTACCCTCCCCAGCAGGCTTGTTCTGTACGTTCTGTTTGGGGGCGAGCAAAGCAAGTGCCCATTGGTGTCTTGTTGTTGATGTGTGCTCTTTTCGTCCACCTGGGGAGAGACAGTGGATTCGATGTCGGCGATCCTACCCAAAGGTCCCGCACTGTACGGTTTTGGGTTGCCAGCCAGTGCGCTGCATGATACAAAGGTTGCTGCTGGCGAAAAAAGACTGGTACCTGCTCGGACTAGATTCAAGGATCTCAGATGGGGTGGCCCTTCATAATTGATTGCCGAGTTGCCAAAAGGTGTTCACCCCCGACCCCCCACCGATTGTCATCATGTACTGCAGGGTGGTGATTACACGAGGAGTATCGGTGTGTCCTATGTTGTTGATCATTGGAGGTGGCGGCTGTTGTCCATGAACCTCGGATACAGCTTTGTTGTCACATCTGTCCTCTGGTGTATTTTTTTCATAGCCATTCTATATGATGCTTCTCTCTGCACCAACGTTTTGTGGTGCTGTAAGCTCACAAACGCTCCCCTGTGGTTCTGTGTCACTGTAGCAACTTTTTTTTCCACGTTGAGCGAGGTTTTTTTAATGACCTGTAATCCTGGTATGCGACCTTTGTGGGAGTGTTGCTGCTTCACCACTTTGTTGTAGACCCCACTTGTGGGTCTTGCGGGTCCTCTAGCCTCTGTGCCATGGCCTTGCAAGCACAAAAAAGTTTTTCACCAGAAACTCCTGTGGTTAAAACATCTTTTTTAACCGACCTGTTTTGAGAATACTTTTTTTTTGGTGAAGAACCCTTTTTTTAACCTTTTAACCGACCTGTTTTGAGAATACTTTTTTTTTGGTGAAGAACCCTTTTTTTTTAACCATGCAGGATAATCCCTGGGTGACACTCAACTGATGCTGTGGGGTGCGGCACTTCTTCTACATCCATGCATAAGCCTCTGAGCCCTTTCAACTTGCTGCTGATGCTGCGGCTTGCATGCGACAGTACCTAGCACCTGGTACACCCTACACACGCAGTATCGGCAAACCTGTGGCCACACTCACCCAGCTGATTCCTTGTTTCCCCTGTCCCACGTTTTCTTCTTTTTGAAATGATACAACAGGCGAAGGCCTTCGTTTAGCAAGAACCGCGTTTTTATTTGATTACATTTGGATTTTGTAAAACTAAAACTAACTCGGGGGGAGGTGACCTGTGTCCGGAAAAAAAGATGGTGTTGCGGTGATAGTAGAAGCAGACAGCCAGTACCACTGATACTGGGAAACGATGACTGCTCTTTTGCAGGGGGGGGAAGCGAAGCCCCTTTTGCCCACGGATTGCGCTTGAGCTTTGAGGTAAAGCTGGCAGGGAAAGGGTCGGGTGAAACTGTCCAGTAACTAAGAACGGACCTGAATGCCGGCAATGTCTTCCTTTTATCCGACACGTTGGGGTGATCCAGTCATTTGCAAGCAAATGAGTACCACACTATGACAACTTGTTGCAACTTTCCGCAACTTTGCGTCTTCTTGTTGCGTTAGAGAGGGGGGGTCATTTGCATGCAAATGAGTACCACACTATGCCAGCTCTCGCTACTTGACTTGCCGTGTTATCGTCGTGCAATCTTTGTTGGTTGCAACTGTTGCTGTGAGCTAGTGACAAGTTCGTAATCAGAGTCGGCATCGAAATATTCGGTTGCTCTTTTCCGCCGTGCGGCACAACTTTCCACAACGTTGGAGAGCTTGCGGAACTCTGCAGAACTGTGAGTCAACACTGATTGTGAACGGTTGTGTGGATTTCTGCTGAACAATGTGGGCGGATCACCCCATCATGTGTCATGTATTGGCTCGTCGAAAGACTGGCATGCACAGGCACTGCTGTTTGGTTTGCGCGATTTGACCTGTACGCGTTCAGGTTAAACGGCTGCTGACGTTCCTTTTCAGCTGGAACAAGTATTGAATGGACTCTCTCCTCAAGTCGTGCTGTGGTGAGTTCGACAACGAGAGAGACTCTCCGAGGAGTTTCCGGTCGCCTCACTTCAAACCCGTACGTAGGTCGTTCCGTCAGAGGCGCGGTGCGGAAGGAGAAGAACTCGACAATAAGGTAAACGGAGGCTTCACACAACCGAAAGCTACTGCACGAGACAGTCTAGATAAGCAAGGGGCGGCCATGGAGACCGCCTTTGAACCTCCGCCCAGAAGAAAGTTGGTGAATCATGCTCTGAAGCAAGAACCCCACCTTGCGGTGCAATTCAAAGATTTGCTTGGGAAAGTCCTCGCTTTGGAACAATGGGAGGGGGGAGGCTCCTTCCCTTCCCCATCCAAAAAAAAAGACCCCATCTAAAATGACCGCAGTTTCTACTTGGATTTGTGTTTGTGCCTTCCTTGTTTTTCTGGCTTCTCACTTTTTCTCGAGCATCTGGCCGGAAGGGTTTCGGCCACAGAAAAGTTTCGACGCTCGAAGAACCGATATTGATTGAAAACTGATGCCGATCGAGGGGGGGGTCGTGCCAGCAAAAGCGAGTGTTCTGAGCCGGTCTGTCCCTATCTCTTGCAACTGCATCGAAGTGCCTGCCGCTGTTAATCACAGTGAATCCCGGTCCACCACGGTCTATCAGGTCCATCCCTAGTCTCCAGAGCTGCATCGAATTGCCCGGCGCTGTATTATTCGGTTTATCACGGTTTATCATGAGGGGATGGACTGGCTCATGTTCTATGTATATTCAGTGGAGCTGGGCAAGTCTCTTTACTGACGAAAAGTTTGCTCCATACCGCCAGGCCGTAGGACCGGAGGCTTTTCCTCAGAATGGCGCGGCTTACGACCTGGGTAAGCTTACCAGCAGTATGTAGGGCTGTTTCTTTTTTGGTTACGATGATCCTGTACGGCGTATAGAATGGTGACCTTTGTGTTTCCGACAATGAATGTCGGTGTGTTGGCTCGTTTTTCTGTTTTCTTGATGTTTCCTGGCTTGGAGGAAATGAAAGACGGGATAAATCTACCGATGACTTTGCGAATCTCTCTGTTGCCCTGGAAGAAAAAAAAGTGAACTTGCGCTCTAATAAATAAATAAATAAAAAGACTCAGTAAGGACACGAATACTCCGACAAGAATACTACGATAAAGAAGAAAAGGGATGCTGCAGGTAATTTAAAAAAGCAATGATAAACATCTGATGAATTTTGAACTCGATGCTGCCTGTTCCGACCGACTGGACATGATGCTCAAGATCTGCGGTGTTCTTGCAGTTGAACAGTGCCAATTCAGAGTCTTGCATTGCCTAGGACTCTGAATTGACAATGTCAAGTCAGAGTCTTGCATCAGCGACATGCCACTCGGCGGATCAGTGCTGCAAAGCACACTTGCAGAATTTTCGTTGGTGCCGTACAATGTATCTCCCGATACGAGGACTGTTGTATCTAATGACGGCGGTCAACTGAGCACTGCAGAAAGAGAAAGATATAACAAAAAAAAACAAGACACTGGCAAGAAGACGAGGAAAGCTGGCGAGAAAGCGAAAGTGAACGGAGACGAGAACACGCAAAGGGGGGGGAGGGTCCAGGCCCACAGCAATCACGCCATCCAAGGATGGAATCTTCAATATTGCAGCTTCCACAACGAGCGGAGAGCAAGACAAGAAAAAACAAGAAAAGAACTTGATAAAATTTGATACAAAAAGCTCACAGTCGTGCATTTACAGTAGGGCTGAGTGGGTGGTGAAATGGTCAAAATGCCCTGGGAAAAATGTGGGACAAAAACTCTCCGAAATGCGGGTTTTTAGGGATTCTGGCCCACAGAAAAAAAAGTTTTTATTTCTGGACGGCACTTTTCATACTGGCCTCGCAAGCAAAAATCCTTCGGGGGCCCCTCGGGCAAAAAAAACTTCCTCGGGACAATAAACCCTTCCTCGGGACTAAAAGGCTTTTTTTAGTCCTAGTAACAAATAGTTATTTTTACCAGGTGAGTTCCCGGGACGGTAAAAGAGGGTTTGTGGGAATTAAAGTTACTTTACGTCCCGCCAAAAAGTAAAATTTCTCGCTAACTGCTGGTGCACTCCTACGGCAAAAAACTGCACCATAGGTCACAAATCAAGTGGATGCCGACAAAGCGTCGTGCCAAGAGCTCCTTGCCCAGCTCCAGTTCCACAAGTCTGGGCGATATGCATGAATCTTGTGAAAAACTCCTGCACTGCAGCAGAGGGTTGTACTTTTTTCCCCGGCAACAAAGCGCCATTTTCCGGTCATTCCTACAGGGCAACCTGCAGGCAATGGATGTCCAAAACAGATAGAACCCACGAAAACCTGCCGACAGCCCCGACCGAGAGCTTCCTGTCCAGCTCTGCATCAAGCATGAGTCTTGGTGAAAATAATTTGCGCCTGTAATTTGCGCCTGTCCCTGAAGTAGCAGAGACGGGTACACAGCACTTGTAGTCATCGTGTGTGTGTGTGTGTGTGTGAGTGTGTGTGTGTGTGTGTGTGTGTGTGTGTGTGTGTGTGTGTGTGTGTGTGTGTGTGTGTGTGTGTGTGTGTGTGTGTGTGTGTGTGTGTGTGTGTGTGTGTGTGTGTGTGTGTGTGTGTGTGTGTGTGTGTGTGTGTGTGTGTGTGTGTGTGTGTGTGTGTGTGTGTGTGTGTGTGTGTGTGTGTGTGTGTGTGTGTGTGTGTGTGTGTGTGTGTGTGTGTGTGTGTGTGTGTGTGTGTGTGTGTGTGTGTGTGTGTGTGTGTGTGTGTGTGTGTGTGTGTGTGTGTGAGTGTGTGTGTGTGTGTGTGTGTGTGTGTGTGTGTGTGTGTGTGTGTGTGTGTGTGTGTGTGTGTGTGTGTGTGTGTGTGTGAGTGTGTGTGTGTGTGTCTGAGTGTGTGTATGTGCGTACATAGACATTCACATGCCTACATTAGTCATTATTTGCCTGACGCCCGCGGGGAAAACATTTTTTCGGATCAACTTTTCCCCCGAGGGCTGTTTTCGCCCTCGGGCTGACGCCCGAGGGCGAAAACAGCCCGAGGGGGAAAAATGCACTTTTTCTTCCCGGTAAAAAATAGTTATTTTCACCGCCCACCTTGGGTGACAGCCGTGGTTTACCCTTTCGGCAGCCAGCTAGACCTGCCAGAACCTGAAAACCTCCTTCAGGTTTCGTGGCTGTGTCCAAAAATACATTCCGAGGACGTTCTTGAACGCTTTTGAATCCGTTGAGCTCAAGGACAGTCTGGGGCCCTGGAATGGAATTGTAAACGAACTGCGTCTCGTATCAGAGAGTTTTTCCTTTGGGAATCGTTCAGGGCCAAAACCCCTGGAAATTTTTTCAGGGCCCGGGCCCCGAGTTTCAGGTACCCCTGGAGGGGGAAAAATCTTAGTTTCGTGTTCAGGCCGTGATTCACTGTGATTAACAGCGGCAGGCACTTCGATGCAGTTTCAAGAGATAGGGACGGATCGGCTCAGAACACTCGCTTTTGCCGGCACCCCCCCCCCCCCCCCCCGATGTGGGCGTGGATCGAAACACGGCGCAGACGGGACCAGTGCGGTGTTGAGCACATACCCATTCCAAGCACGTTCTTGCAATCCCCCCCCCTCGACGTGGGCGGCATAGAGAAAGAAGAACTACTCTACGGCCGACAACGAAAGAAAGAAAAGAACAGAAACAGTCTAGAAAATAAGACTCTGCATTCCGCGAAGAAGACTTGATGCTAGCATCAAACACATGACAGGCAAGTAGCGCCCACCACGGTCTATCAGGTCCATCCCTAGTCCTTAGAGCTGCATACGGCGCTGTATTATTCGGTTTATCACGGTCTATCAAGAGGGGATGAACCGGCTCATTTCGACAGGCCAGAAAGAATGGTGGACGGTTCGTGCTGCTGCAAAGCTTCTCTTCGAGGGCCTACTTTTTTTCAACTGCAGTCGTTGTTGCCACAGGCTAGGAAATGTTTGAGGTCGGATGGGAACATAATTGTCTCGGCAGCAAGAGAGGGAGGCCTGGCTCAGAGAGAGGGGTAGAACATAGAACAAGGAGTCAGGATGAGTGAACCGAACAAGTTTTCTTTTTTTCTTTTTTTGGAACCCAAATCAGTGCGCGCGCGAACAGCCGCTTGCCGACCAGCAGACTCGCTCAAGATCAGCCGATTTTCAACAGTGTAAGCTTTGGCTATGCCACCCCGAAATCAGTTTGATGCACCGGCAAGATACTGTCGGAAAACCCTTCTGATCGGCAGACCTTCCAAATATCAGCCGGCTGATTATCAGCCTTAACCACTTAAGGACGGAGGGGGGCAGGGTTAATTTGGGAAAAGGGGTGGCTCCATGGCGAACCTCAGGTACCTGTTGGAGCTCGGAGCAGGATTTCTGCACGGGTGAAGGACGCATTTCAAAGATTTGTGTCGGATCTTTCCGATACAGCAAACAGCGACCACTTTCGACCATTATTTGGCCTCTTGCCCGCGAACGTGACACCCGCGAACTTTCGTGAGTTAACTACCACTACAGTGGTAGTTCGTCGTCCGGAAGTGGTTAAGAACTTTTTTTTTCCGGCTGAAATCCAGGGCCTAATACATAAGAATTCCTCCTGTGTAACTGTCCATAAGTTGCTCGGAGTTACTAAAAATCCCAGTTGCGCAACTGCACGTTTTTATGTATCCGACAGGGCGCACCTTTTTGTGGTTGGCACTACTGTCCATCACAGAGACTGTCCTTCGGAGCAGCAAAAGAGCCATGCGAAGAAGGCGAGTGTTGGGGTACTGTAGCAGTGTGCCGGGATCATTCAAGAACACTTGGCAGTAATCTGCAACAGCAGGGCGGACAGCCGCGGTCTTCGCTTTCTTGGCAACACGTCATGAAACAATACACAAGCCAGAAATACCGCGCCGCAAAATTTTTTCAAGCTATTGGGTCAGTCGCAGGTTCCAAAATTGAGGCTGTACGTTGCTTCAACGATGATCCAAAGGTGCAGTAACCGGTGCTGTGTACTGCTAGTGTGACTGCTGTACTGTAGCACTACTACTGGGCCCCTCAGCCGGGGCGTTCTGTCCTTTTTTTTTTTTTTTTTTTTTTGGTTGCTCGGACTTGGTCCGAGCACCAGACCCATATATAAGCCACTGCTGAAATCAGCCGCTTTTTTCCTTCGCGCGAACACTGAACCAAATGAGACGGAAGCTTGAGGGAGGGGGAGGGGTGTATCTTCTATTAGGTTTGGTTCTCTCATGAATATGTGCGGGTTCCTCCTACATGTTTTCCTTCGAGTATGGATCTGTGTTGCTCCAATGAAGCGGTTTGTGTTTCCGGTGACAGTCACTCAGTCAGATGCCTGCGGCGGCTTTCTTTTCTTTTTTTCCGAAGGTGTTCCTGAACGGTTGTAGAGGTTGACTAATCGATAATAAAAGAATCTTCATTTCCTTTTCACTTGCTGTAACAGCTAGTGTGTGAAAATGAAGACCTCCTTTTTTTTTTTTGGGGGGGGGGCGCTGCCAGATTCGGACCGACCCGGGTGTTTTGTTCTGAAGGAGTTTTTCCGTGTTTCGGGGACGTGTACAAAGGGAGACACGGCACAGTAGGATCATCAGTCCGTTCTGGACTTGCGCCACCAAGTCGTGTGACCTTTGCCGAACTCGCTAAAAGAGCAGTAGTGCAGCTTTTCGTGTATCCTTGTCCGCGAATTTCTGGTCAACGGCATCCTTGTTGTAGGGCTGGATGGCTCCAGTCATTTTTGGTGACCCCGAAACCCCCGTATTGCGTAGTTCCTGCGCAGTTCCTTCGTAGTTCGTGCGGGGTTTGTGAAACGGCGAGGGATACATTTTATATGCTGGACTTTCTTTTGCCGCAGTGGCAAGTTATATAACATGCGTCTTTTTGAAAATGGCAAAAATAATACTCTCCTCCTTGCCCGTCTCGCTGCTCCGTACTCGCTGCTCTCGTCCTTGCTGCTGTGTGATGTCAGATTGATGGTGCGCAACAAACGTAGAAAGGTCATGCAGAGATTCTCGTGTGTATGCCACGAACTTCTTCGTGACGCCTCAGGACACTGGACTAGAAGATAAAAATGGGCAAGGGTGGGTGGGCAAGCGAGGGGTAAAATTACGGTGTTCTTCTCGAGAGCGACGGGGTAATAACCTTTGTACAAGTGTTAGTTCTCGTCGGAATAGTATTAATCTTCTAAGATCTTCGATCTTATACGACAAAAAATTCCGGAAAAAAATTGGGTTTTTTGAATTTTAAAATTTTGGAACAAACTCTGCAGTAATTTTTGATGAAGTTGAGCAAATTTTTTTTTTCCAAAAAAAAATTTTGGGGTCCATCGGCCCCGCGGGAGCGTTTTAAAAAGACACAAGGTTTTGACCCTGCATGATAAGCCCTGGACCGTTTAGACACTCAGTTAGCCCCTCAGCTGCAGTATCAAAATGTAGCCCTACCCCGTATTACGTAGTTCCCGCGTATGTGCAGAGTTTCTCGTGTACTTCGTTACTTCGGTTTTCGGGGGTACCATTTTTCTTTTTTTGTGTAAGCACCTGCTTTGTAGGATATACTCGAAGAGACTGCCGGGTGTGAAATCCCAAAGGAGGTAAATATGCTGTAGCCCGCACGAAACACAGGTAAATCGGGGGTTTAGTGGCAGGTGTAAGCATTCAACGATGAAGAGTGTTTTCTCGAAATAACCGGCAGTCCCTCGAGTTTTTTGTTTAGCCTCCGTAGTGCAGATTCGGACCGCGGTCCGAATCTGGGAACAGTAGCTAATCCCCTGATTGTTTGCTTGAGCCAAAACCCAAGAGCACGGGCCTTTGATTGAGCTCGTCTTGTCTCCATTCCTATGTCAGTCGGGAACTTCAGGGCTCAGGGTAAAGTCGCCTGTGTCGGGTGCCGTAAATGGGTTTATCAGTGAGATCAGTGCCTTCGTGCGGGTTTGCGGGGTAGTGTTCCCAGTCACTCCTTTGCCAGTTTCTTGTCGTCTTCTTTCATTACGACACACCCAAGTGGCTGCGAAGGATTCCGGGACTCGCCCGCGAGTTTGTCAACCAGTGCAGTCAAATAGTGAACTCAAATAGTGCACTCAAATAGTGAACTCAAATAGTGCACTCAAATAGTGCACTCAAATAGTGCACTCAAATAGTGAACTCAAATAGTGCACTCAAATAGTGAACTCAAATAGTGCACTCAAATAGTGCACTCAAATAGTGCACTCAAATAGTGAACTCAAATAGTGCACTCAAATAGTGCACTCAAATAGTGAACTCAAATAGTGCACTCAAATAGTGCACTCAAATAGTGCACTCAAATAGTGCACTCAAATAGTGAACTCAAATAGTGCACTCAAATAGTGCACTCAAATAGTGCACTCAAATAGTGCACTCAAATAGTGAACTCAAATAGTGCACTCAAATAGTGCACTCAAATAGTGCACTCAAATAGTGCACTCAAATAGTGCACTCAAATAGTGCACTCAAATAGTGCACTCAAATAGTGCACTCAAATAGTGAACTCAAATAGTGCACTCAAATAGTGCACTCAAATAGTGCACTCAAATAGTGCACTCAAATAGTGCACTCAAATAGTGCACTCAAATAGTGAACTCAAATAGTGCACTCAAATAGTGCACTCAAATAGTGCACTCAAATAGTGCACTCAAATAGTGCACTCAAATAGTGCACTCAAATAGTGCACTCAAATAGTGCACTCAAATAGTGAACTCAAATAGTGCACTCAAATAGTGCACTCAAATAGTGCACTCAAATAGTGCACTCAAATAGTGCACTCAAATAGTGCACTCAAATAGTGCACTCAAATAGTGAACTCAAATAGTGCACTCAAATAGTGAACTCAAATAGTGCACTCAAATAGTGCACTCAAATAGTGCACTCAAATAGTGCACTCAAATAGTGCACTCAAATAGTGCACTCAAATAGTGCACTCAAATAGTGCACTCAAATAGTGCACTCAAATAGTGCACTCAAATAGTGCACTCAAATAGTGCACTCAAATAGTGCACTCAAATAGTGAACTCAAATAGTGCACTCAAATAGTGCACTCAAATAGTGCACTCAAATAGTGCACTCAAATAGTGCACTCAAATAGTGCACTCAAATAGTGCACTCAAATAGTGAACTCAAATAGTGCACTCAAATAGTGCACTCAAATAGTGAACTCAAATAGTGAACTCAAATAGTGAACTCAAATAGTGCACTCAAATAGTGCACTCAAATAGTGCACTCAAATAGTGAACTCAAATAGTGCACTCAAATAGTGAACTCAAATAGTGCACTCAAATAGTGCACTCAAATAGTGCACTCAAATAGTGCACTCAAATAGTGCACTCAAATAGTGAACTCAAATAGTGCACTCAAATAGTGAACTCAAATAGTGCACTCAAATAGTGCACTCAAATAGTGCACTCAAATAGTGCACTCAAATAGTGCACTCAAATAGTGAACTCAAATAGTGCACTCAAATAGTGCACTCAAATAGTGCACTCAAATAGTGCACTCAAATAGTGCACTCAAATAGTGCACTCAAATAGTGCACTCAAATAGTGCACTCAAATAGTGCACTCAAATAGTGCACTCAAATAGTGAACTCAAATAGTGCACTCAAATAGTGCACTCAAATAGTGCACTCAAATAGTGCACTCAAATAGTGCACTCAAATAGTGCACTCAAATAGTGCACTCAAATAGTGAACTCAAATAGTGCACTCAAATAGTGCACTCAAATAGTGCACTCAAATAGTGCACTCAAATAGTGCACTCAAATAGTGCACTCAAATAGTGCACTCAAATAGTGCACTCAAATAGTGCACTCAAATAGTGCACTCAAATAGTGCACTCAAATAGTGCACTCAAATAGTGCACTCAAATAGTGCACTCAAATAGTGAACTCAAATAGTGCACTCAAATAGTGAACTCAAATAGTGCACTCAAATAGTGAACTCAAATAGTGCACTCAAATAGTGCACTCAAATAGTGCACTCAAATAGTGCACTCAAATAGTGCACTCAAATAGTGAACTCAAATAGTGCACTCAAATAGTGAACTCAAATAGTGCACTCAAATAGTGAACTCAAATAGTGCACTCAAATAGTGCACTCAAATAGTGCACTCAAATAGTGCACTCAAATAGTGCACTCAAATAGTGCACTCAAATAGTGCACTCAAATAGTGAACTCAAATAGTGCACTCAAATAGTGAACTCAAATAGTGCACTCAAATAGTGCACTCAAATAGTGCACTCAAATAGTGCACTCAAATAGTGCACTCAAATAGTGCACTCAAATAGTGCACTCAAATAGTGCACTCAAATAGTGCACTCAAATAGTGCACTCAAATAGTGCACTCAAATAGTGCACTCAAATAGTGCACTCAAATAGTGCACTCAAATAGTGCACTCAAATAGTGCACTCAAATAGTGCACTCAAATAGTGCACTCAAATAGTGCACTCAAATAGTGCACTCAAATAGTGAACTCAAATAGTGCACTCAAATAGTGAACTCAAATAGTGCACTCAAATAGTGCACTCAAATAGTGCACTCAAATAGTGAACTCAAATAGTGCACTCAAATAGTGCACTCAAATAGTGCACTCAAATAGTGCACTCAAATAGTGCACTCAAATAGTGCACTCAAATAGTGCACTCAAATAGTGAACTCAAATAGTGCACTCAAATAGTGAACTCAAATAGTGCACTCAAATAGTGCACTCAAATAGTGCACTCAAATAGTGAACTCAAATAGTGCACTCAAATAGTGCACTCAAATAGTGCACTCAAATAGTGCACTCAAATAGTGCACTCAAATAGTGCACTCAAATAGTGCACTCAAATAGTGAACTCAAATAGTGCACTCAAATAGTGCACTCAAATAGTGCACTCAAATAGTGCACTCAAATAGTGCACTCAAATAGTGCACTCAAATAGTGCACTCAAATAGTGAACTCAAATAGTGCACTCAAATAGTGCACTCAAATAGTGAACTCAAATAGTGCACTCAAATAGTGAACTCAAATAGTGCACTCAAATAGTGCACTCAAATAGTGCACTCAAATAGTGCACTCAAATAGTGCACTCAAATAGTGCACTCAAATAGTGCACTCAAATAGTGCACTCAAATAGTGAACTCAAATAGTGCACTCAAATAGTGCACTCAAATAGTGCACTCAAATAGTGAACTCAAATAGTGCACTCAAATAGTGCACTCAAATAGTGCACTCAAATAGTGAACTCAAATAGTGCACTCAAATAGTGAACTCAAATAGTGCACTCAAATAGTGAACTCAAATAGTGCACTCAAATAGTGAACTCAAATAGTGCACTCAAATAGTGCACTCAAATAGTGCACTCAAATAGTGAACTCAAATAGTGCACTCAAATAGTGCACTCAAATAGTGCACTCAAATAGTGAACTCAAATAGTGCACTCAAATAGTGCACTCAAATAGTGCACTCAAATAGTGAACTCAAATAGTGCACTCAAATAGTGAACTCAAATAGTGCACTCAAATAGTGCACTCAAATAGTGCACTCAAATAGTGCACTCAAATAGTGAACTCAAATAGTGCACTCAAATAGTGAACTCAAATAGTGCACTCAAATAGTGCACTCAGGAACCCGCCGTTTTAAGGTTTGCTCATCTGGGGAGCACATGTGGGATAATCCTTCGGCCCGGACAACCAAGGCGTGACAGGCTGAGAGCCCCAGCTTGTGTGGCACGGAACCTTGCTTCGCAACGAACCCTACAGGCAAGAATACCCACGGCTACAATAAGAATGGAGGGAAGGAAGAGAGAGCGTGCTTCTTCAGTGTCGAGTAGCGCAGGAAGGTTCATATAAAAGCAACCAGGGGCAATTATTTTTTTTTCATCGTGTTGCTGAAAGAAGAAATAGTGCAGTGGCCGTGCTGCAAAGGTCTCGCTAGGCGGTGTTGGCAACACGGGGTCTAGAACACTTGCGTGCTTCTTTCATGTGTCTTTCGTTTTTTTTTTTTTTTTTTGCTTTCGCTTTTTTTGGTTTTCCTGGACTTTATACGTGCACGTTTTCGCTTTTTCAGAGTTAAGGTTGTTTTTCCTACTATTTCGTGTCACCGGCATTCAGCTTTCGTTTTTCCCCCTACGAAATACACTTCTCTCCTCCAGATTCACTCGAGCACGGGCTTCGGAAATTCCCGGTGTTCCCCCTATTTGTGGCCCCTAACAACCGCCTCAGGCACATAGGTCCCCTAGAAAACTATTTTTTAGCGTTTATTGTGGGTTAGACTTCGGTTCGGTGTTTTTGGGTCTCCGGTTGACCAGCTTAAACTTGGCTAGCTGTAGGTTAAGTGTGCGAGGGATGCAGGCATAAATACGCACTTTTAACTACGGCTAGCCAATTTTGTAACTGTGTTGCGACCGACGGCAAGAAGGAATTCGCTTTGAATTTGGTCTTGGGCCCCCCACACGCATTTTTAGAGTTAAAGTTCGCTAGAAATACCGGGGTTTTAGGGTCTCCGTGTGACCGTTCATGAATGGGTTCTCTTAGAGCAAGGAAGGGCTTTATGGTTACGGATTGTATATTTAGTGCATGCTTTCGTTATGGGTTATGGCTAGCCATATCCGGGACTGTTTGTGACCGACACCAAGTACATTCCTTCGTGAAGTGTAATCTTGGGCCCCCCACGTTCTACAAGTTTTTTAGCGTTATTCGTGTCGGTATTTCAAAGTCTCCGGTTGACCGTAGAGGCTTGGGTATGGAGGGGGTTGAGAAAAGTGAAAGGGTGCAGCTCGTTTCGGGTGATGTGTCGTTCCGTTGTGAAACCTTGTGAAGTCCCCTAACGCGTTTAGGGGGTGTTTGGGATTGGGTAGGGTGTGGTCGTTCTGCTACGGCGTGAAAAGCCAGGAAGTTTTAAGCGATTAGAAGGTCGATATTTCAGAGTCTCCGGTTGACGGTAGAGGCTTGGGTATGGAGGGGGTTGAGAAAAGTGAGAGGGTGCAGCTCGTTTCGGGTGATGTGTCGTTCCGTTCCGTTGTGGAACCTTGTGAAGTCCCCTAACGCGTTTAGGGGGTGTTTGGGATTGGGTAGGGTGTGGTCGTTCTGCTACGGCGTGAAAAGCCAGGAAGTTTCGACGCTAACCTTCGACCCTTGATTCTGTTCACCGGGTTGTTTTTAGAGAGAGGGAAGGTCACCAGACTCCGGGGATTCTATAGCTTCCACTTGCGACCATTGTTTCGGACTTCGAATGCCGCCCTCCCTGTTGCGTGTTCGGTACTGCTAGCTGCGCAAAAGGGGGTGTACGAGGAGGGTTTCGAAGGAGAGAAGCCTTGCTTTCAGTTCGTTGCCAGTCGGAACGTATATTAATCGTCGAAGACCCGGAGGATTGTATCCGGCCAAACAAGAAAGAGAGAGAGAGAGAGAGAGAAATACTCGACGTAGCTGCTTCGACACAAAATGGAAGGGAGGAAATGTGGTGGTAAGGGGCAAACACAATTTGATTTGTTCTTCGCTTACACCACCGTGTGTTGCTTTCTCACTCAGGACTTCGACCTGTTGTGTTGTATGATTTGTCGTACTGGCTGGCTCGGTTTGCCGGCCTAAAAGCCGGTCGGCCGGGCAGGGAACCCCGCAGTGCCAGCAAGCGTCCAGCCTGTGCCCCCACCCGGAAGCGGTTCTTTTGTTTGGCAGCTTCGTCGAGCATTTCCTTCCGACAGCTGGCGCTTCTGCAACCAAAAAAGGGAACTACTGGCTGGCTCGGTTTGCCGGCCTAAGAGCCGGTCGGCCGGGCAGGGAACCCCGCAGTGCCAGCAAGCGTCCAGCCTGTGCCCCCACCCGGAAGCGGGGGTTGATTCCTTTTTGGCGGGTCGTTTTTTTGTCTTAGAGTGCACTTGACACACGCTGCAGCACGTCCACTTAGATCCGGGGGTTTTATAATCTCTGGGGTGGACGATTTGGTCGCTTTTTTAGAGTTAAAAGTGTGTTTTTTTAGTGTTTTGTGGTGGATTGCTTTTGTGGTAGCTTTGCTGCTTTTTTCTTTCGTTTCTTTTTCGTTTTTTTTTTTTTTTTTTTCCCCAGAGCCGTTGTCGTTCGACCCCCTCTGGGCAGGGGGCAGCGCAACTCTGGTTGAGATAGGGGGCTGCAACACGGAAAGTCGCAACAACATGCTTCTTCTCTCCGCGCAGAGGAGGAAGAAGAAGAAGAAGAAGAAGAAGACCTATTACCGGGGGGGGGGGGGAGGAGCACGATCGTTAGCGTCGATGGTCGAAGATAGCGCAGCGCCATAATCCCCTGTTCGCTCTGCCCTGTGCTTGCGAGGAGACTAAGCCTGTTGGCCGTGGGCCCTTGGCCTCTGCAGACCCGAGCATGTGAAGCTTGGCTGTGTATAGCAGGCTTCCCCTCGCACCCCTCCAGTAGGGATGCAGCAGGTGCGCGGTGGCCTCAGTAGATGGAGCTAAAGCTGGAGCTTTCTCCTGCTCTCGCGGCGTACCGCTCCAAGGCCGGCAGCTTGATCTGAAATGCGACAACTAGTAGCGCTGGCTGCTTCGGCCGGCCGAGAACTAACCAAAACCCATCATGCTCTGCAACTCTTGACCTTCGATAATTGTTACGGGGTTTGTTTCACTATTTTCTCATCATTTTTTTTTTTTTTTTCTGAGGGGGGCAGGGGACTTTAGCTCTTTGTCTGACCGAGCAAAAAAGCCGGTTTCAGCGAAAACCCCGGTTTTGGGGCTCTGCGGTGCCTGTGGGTGTCTGAGTGCCTGGAACCGTCGCCCCGCGCACGTGAACAAAGGGACGGAGGGGGGTGGTGAGATAAAGCTTGCGGTGGTGGTGGTGTGCACGTCTATCAAACTACGGAGTGGCAAGTGAAAAGCTTCGAATTGCAGTGACACACCGTGACGCGCCATGTATCTGCAGTCACTGTACAGTACAGGGGCCACTTGAAATCATAATTTATAATTTATTTTTATTTTTTTGAAAAACCGAAACCGGAAAAACCCGGTTCCTGAAACCGGGAAACCGGGTTTCCAAGGTCCCCTGGAGGGGGGGGAATGCATAACGCACGACCACAAGCCGGACCAAACTTGTGAGTGTGGGACTGTCCGTTTATCCGTCGGGACTTTCCCACTAAAACCACCTAACTCAGAGATTCGAGAGATGCAGAGGGTGCTACCCACGGTTCCTCCAGGTATACATACCATGCAGGGTCAAAACCTTGTGTCTTTTTAAAACGCTCCCGCGGGGCCGATGGAGCCCTAAAAAATTTTTTTGGAAATACTCGACGTAGCTGCTTCGACTCCGAATGGAAGGGGGGAAATATAGAGGTAAGGGGCAAATACAATACAAACACAATCTGATTTGTTCTTCGCTTACACCACCGTGTGTTGTTTTCTCGCTCAGGATTTTTTGACCTGTTGTGTTTGTGTGATTTGTCGTGTAGGGGTAGACCCGCATGACCTCACGTCCGTTCAACACGTGGTTCGGTAGTTACAGCACTTGGGATCCCTTCTGTTCTTTGTCGGGCAGCATCGTCGAGCATTTCCTTTCAAGCAGTTTACAGACACCCACAAACATTGAAAGACAAGATAGATCTGTCCCTCTGCATGGGAATTGGTCCCACGCTAGGGTGAAAACGCACTACCCGATGCTGCAAACCCCCTTCGCCGTGGTTTAGCCGAACTGAACGCCCATGGCTACAGACCAGTCGCCACTGTGCGAGACGTGTTTAGCGGAGGGGGGGTGGTAATTCTTTCAGTTAGTACCGTACACCTCGCGGTGGGGAATACTTCCGCCTGCTGGCTGGCGCTAGTACGGTTCGAAGACGAGGTAAAAATATCGTCCCCAGTGATAGTCCCTACAATAAACACAACTGCTCAGTTAGTACGTAGCAGTAGCATTAGTTTGAACTTGATATGCAGCAACAATCTGTGACGATAGACTGCACAATTAGCCATAGTAGTACGCCTGGCTGTCCAGTTTCCGGAGCAACAGAGAGAGACGAGTTAGAGTGCAGGGACCATCTCTCCGGGGAGGTTCCGGTCTCCTCACTTCTCTTCGTGCTGCTCCGGAGGGCGCTGCAGGATGCGGCTTGGTGGCGGAGCCGGAGTTGGCGCTGCAGCCGGGGGGGAAATCTTAGTTTCATGTTTAGGCAGAGCACTGCCTCTCATGCATGTTTGATGCTAGCATCAAGTCTTCTTCGAACCCTTGAGGGACTAGTCCTCTTTACTATTGTTGCGGTGGGGGGGGTGCTCTGGCCGGCAAGACAACAAAGCAAACTGGTGGTGCAAACACACGAGTAACGCAAGGCGGCCGCTTGAGCGGCAACCGATCCCAGCGCAAACAGCAGCATTCGGCAGTACTTGCACTTCAGCACAACAGTCCTGCCAGGGTATATAACTGGGCCCACCTGGTCCTGCTAAAGCAGACAACGCAGCAAAAATGTGCAAACACACGACGCTTGGGCGCCGATCCCAGCGCAAACAGCAGCATTCGGCAGTGCACAACAGTCCTGCCAGGGTACATAACTGCAAAAGAAGACAACGCAGCAAAATGTGCAATCACATGAGCGTCGCAAGGCGGCCGCTTGGGCCCAGCGCAGACAGCAGCATTCGGCAGTACTTGCACTTCAGCACAACAGTCCTGCCAGGGTATATAACTGGGCCTGCTAAAGAAGACGACGCAGCAACATGTGCAAACACATGAGTGACGCAAGGCGGCCGCTTGGGCGGCGCCGATCCCAGCGCAAACAGCAGCATTCGGCAGCACTTGCACTTCAGCACAACAGTTCTGCCAGGGTATATAACTGGACCCCCCTGGTCCTGATAAAGAAAAGACACGTGAAAACGGTTTTTTTCTGTTTTGCCTAGAGGCTTTTCGTGTTATTCTGCAGATGCTGTTGACGAAATGGAGGAAAAAAACAGAAGAATTAAGCCGAAAGAAAGGGAAGTCGAGGGAGCTAGGGGACGAGAGAAGGGGAGGATGTCGTCTATTTTTCCCCCTGGCATCGTTTGTACCCTCGGGCGGCCTGTGAAGCCGCACAGCGAGGCGCGGTACGTCGATTTAGAAAAGGAAGAGTGCAGGGGTGGCAGTGTGCTCACTCATAAGGCTGTTCACTTGTCATTTAGAGCACGAAAGAAAACTTACGAGATATTTCCAGTACGAAATACTTACTAGCAAGATGACGAGTGTCGCTAGTCATTCTTACTCGTGCGCTAGTCATTTTTTTAGCCCTAAGATTGCTAGTGATTGGACCGTAACGGTAGGAATGACTGGTCGGAATGACTAGCCTAGACTAGTAGCAAGAATTCACTGACAAATCACTAGCAGGGAGTTTTCGCTACATTTAGTAGTACAGTATTTTACTGGTAAGAACGCTGTTTCCCCAAACACTAGTGCACCGTGTTCCGGTCCTTCGAGCCGCAGACACATGGCATCATCAGAAGGCGCTAGAAGATGATGCACGGCCGGCAGACCCTCAATAGACGCTGAAGAAGAAGGCATCAGGCGGACCATCGAAAGACTCTGTAAAAAGAGGATCGGGGCATCCTGCCGATGCGCGCAATACGCGGTGGCACTGTGCGCCAGGGTTTCGAGGCGGTTTTCGAGGCACAGCAGAGGCGGCATCGTATGTTTTGTTCCCACCCCTTCCCACCCTCGGGCTAAGCTCGAATAGGCACATGAGCCAAGCACAATCTGCAAGGGCGGGTGTCAGATTTTGCAAACGCGAAACCTCAGATTTCTTGTTCTGGACAAGAAATCTGAGATTTCCGAACCTAAAGGGTCAAAAGCGCAGTTGTATGCAGGTTTTGCTGCCCCGGAAAAATAATGCTGAACCACGCCCCCCATCCCAAACACACTGTCGTCTGGTGGTGTGGGGAAACAGCTTAGCTACGGAACCGAAAGACCCTAACCCCCGCAAGGGAGCAGCTGCCGTCTTCCCATTACTAGCGTTATTCGTGGATTAGAAGGTCGGCAGAAGAGTGAAGCGACAGCAAGAGTGTTGTAGTAAGAATTATGGTTAACCACTCAAGGACGAACTAACACTATAGTGGTAGCTAATTCGAGAAAGTTCGCGGGTGTCAAGTTCGCGGGTGAAGAAGCCGAAGAATGGTCAAAAGTGGTCGCCGTTTGCTTCATCGGAAAGATCTGACACAAATCTTTCAAATGCGTCGTTCATCGGGCGGAAATCGTGCTCCGAGCTCTCAACGGATACACGAGGGTTGCTATGGAGCCCCCCCTTTTCCCAAATTAACCCTCCCTCCCCCTCCGTCCGTAAGTTGTTAAAGATAAAACATTGGTGTCACCTGAGGGGGGTAATTTCAGGGCAGCATTGTGGTATTTGATCGTTGCGGCCTCCCACCTACTGTCACAGCCAGGACCCGTGCTATTAGAGCACAGGCGAATCCGTCACGGGGAGGAGGCCCCTACACAACCGTGTCTGAGCAATACTCAGGGCCCGCCCTGATTGTGACTGCAACTCGCTAGGCAGCGCTGATGGTTGTATCGGGAGGGGTGGGGGTTTTTACAAGAAACGTGCTTGGCATGGATGTGTGTGCAACACCACACTAGTCCAGTCTGCGCCGTGGTTCGGTCCTTTAAGCCACGGACACATGAGGCGGACCATCATCCACGCGGAACCCCGAGTGTCCGCAGACAGGACAGCGTTGAGTCTGGCTGCATTGCCTCCCGTTGGGGTTGGGGGTCGTTGTACTCGGTTCTGGTTCTGCGGATAAAAGGAGCGGACGAAGGAGCTTGCGCCCTTCGTCGGTTGGGTAGCACAGGCTATGGGAAGAACTCTGTTTCTTTCGTTTACTTTCACGCACTCGTCTGTGTGTGTGTGTGTGTGTGTGTGTGTGTGTGTGTGTGTGTGTGTGTGTGTGTGTGTGTGTGTGTGTGTGTGTGTGTGTGTGTGTGTGTGTGTGTGTGTGTGTGTGTGTGTGTGTGTGTGTGTGTGTGTGTGTGTGTGGTGTGTGTGTGTGTGTGTGTGTGTGTGTGTGTGTGTGTGTGTGTGTGTGTGTGTGTGTGTGTGTGTGTGTGTGTGTGTGTGTGTGTGTGTGTGTGTGTGTGAGCACTTTCACACACACACACACACACACACACACACCGTCACTCACTTTGGCTAGCCAAGAGAGACTCGCGGCCGAAACACCGCGATCACATTCGCAACGAATGTGGGGGGGAGTCTCCTGGGGCGCTGGTTCAATCGAACCCGGAATTTGTGTCGGTCTGGGAGGAGAATGTTTCCTGGGTTTGAAGAGCGCGTGGTGCTTGCACCACTGAGGCCAGGTTCTTTAACCGCGGATTTAGTGAAGAAACAGTCCCGACCAGGTAACGACCATTTCGGAGGGGGGGGGGATTGCAAGAACGTGCTTGGAATGGGAATGTGCTCAACACCGCACTGGTCCCGTCTGCGCCGTGTTTCGGTCCTTTAAGCCACGGACACATAAGGCGGACCATCATCAGCGTGGAACCTGCGTGTCTGCAGACAGGACTGCGGTGTGAGTCTGGTTTGTCAGGCGGCTGTTCGTAGCTCGTCACAGCCAGGACCACCCGTGCTACTAGAGCACAGGCGAATCCGTCACGGGGAGAAGGCCCCTACAACCGTGTCTGAGCAATCAGTTAAAAAACTCAGGGCACTCGCTCTGATTGTGACTGCGACTCGCTAGGCAGCACTGACTTGTCTTCTTTTTACGGTGGCAATCTGCGAAGTAAACTCCGCAGAGCACAGTGGACATGGGGTTGCCGTGTGCAGCATCAATGGTTGAAGTACCAAAAGGAAAAAGAGTGCGAGGAAGTAATCCTGCGTGCTGAGGGCAGCAAGTCGCGTTACGCGAAGTACCCTACTGGAATGGGGGGATTGCAAGAACGTGCTTGGAAAGGATACGGTGATGTCCAGCCTCAGAAGCAGGAGTGGAAAAGCGGGCGACACGCCCGCGTTTCGTGGGTGGATTTACACGTGTTTTGGTTGTGGCACACCCGAAAAAACGGGTGTGTCGCCTGCTTTTTAACTCCAGCTTCTGAGGCTGGACCTCGCCGTGTACGTGCCCGAAGCCGCTGCCCTGTCTGCGCCGTGTTACGTTCCTTCAAGCCACGGACGCACGATCAGCGCGGAACCTGCAGCGGTGTGAGTCTGGTTTGCCAGGCGGCCGGTCTGGGGGGAGAACTTTAGGTTTATTGTTCAGGTTGAGAGGCATCTTGCCTCCCATGTATGCTTAACAAAACTCCGCATTTTGTGCGTGCCGGTTGATCGTTTTCCCACTTGTATTTACCCTGGGTGCATTCAGGTAAGGAATTCTGATCAACCACCAAAACACGCTGCCTACGTCTTTTTAGCCTGCACAATACATTGAAGGGCAACCCACAAGATTGTTAGGTACTAAAAAGACTTAACCCCTTACCGACCGGGCGCCCTCGACTTTTCTCCGGGGGTTTGGGTCTGAATCCTGGTCCTGTCAGGTCGGCACGTTGTCAACTCCTCGAGGGGGGAGCGGGAATTCCGAGGTTCAAGGGCGGGAATATAGGGATACGCCACATAGCTTTTCATTCCCGCCCTTGAAACCTGTTTCCGACACACCTATCACTACTTTCCGACACATCTAAAAAGTACGTGCGCTCGGCTAAGGCCGGCGCGTGGCGAGACTGGAGGCAGCAGGTAAAGTTCGGGGCGAAGCTAAGTTCGGGCAATGCTAAGTTCTGGTGAAGCTAAGTTCGAGTGATGCTAAGTTCGGGCGTTGCTAAGTTCTGGTGCTAAGCGCTCAGGCTGCGCTGGTACTGAAAAAAGTTCGGGCACGAAGCGAAGTTCGGCCAGGGTGGTAAAGTCCGGGTGAAGTCAAGGTCAGTGCTCGTGCCCGGGGGGGGACACCCCCCCCGGACCCCCCCGACCCACCGAGTACGGGAAAGGTTTGGCGCTGGTACCCGGGGGGGACACCCCTCGGACCCACCGAGCACGGGTAAAGTTTGGCGCTCGTACCCGGGAGGCCCCGCCGCACCCTTGCGGCAGCCTTTTCCCGCCCGTCCCCCCCCCGCCGGCCCTCTCCCGGGGCGACGGGGTGACCCAAATACCGCGAGTTACTGAGAAACTCCGCAAAAAACGCAAATTTCGGGCACATTAGACCCCGGAACGCAGCAAACCTCGAAAACAATCCCCGACCGGAAAAATGCCACGGGCGGGGTTCGAACCCGGGCCGACCGGCCTGAAGGCCGGCGCCCGCTCACTCTGCCACCCCTGTGCATTTTCCCAGCAGGGGAAAAAGCTTGCACTGAACAATTATCCAGTCCAAAAACAATACGGTTTCATAATTGTTGCAAGAAAAGCCGGGTTGGCTCGAATAGAGGCTATTCACATTGCATGTTCATAGGACCTCCAGTCTCGAAAAATGGGCTATTTAACGACCCCTGTGGAGGTCGCTGGTCGGCAAGGGGTTAACCACATACGGGCGGAGGGTGGGTGTTAATTTTGGGCAACTGGACTTTTCAAGGCAAACCTTGGGTCATACTCAGAAGGGGGTTTCGTAGGTCAAAAATGGGAACCGACGGACGCATTTGAAAGGTTTCGTGGCAGATCTTTCAAATGCGCACCTCGATGCTGAATGAATACACATGGAAGTGACCCAGGACGGGCACCCGTGGCCTCTTGCAGATACCCGCGAATTAACTTGAATTAACTATGCCATATGGCGTAGTTCGTCTGTATGTGGTTAATGCTGAGCACTAAGCATATGTGGGAGGCTCAGCATTAAGTCTTTTTCGCGGGAACGCGGAGTTTTGTTATGTTCTTTTTTTTTTTTTTTTTTTTTTCTTCGTTCGTTTTTTTTCCCCACTTGTTTCTTCTTTCTTCGCAGTGAGGTAAACTCGGGGGGGTTTTGGTGCCGTAGAGTGGGTGCTTCCTACTGGCGTCGCTTGAACCCGCTCAGTGGGCGGCCTTTGAGGCCGAACATCGACGTGGAGGTAGGGGGCAGTCCGCCGATGAGGGCGATCCGGACGCCCCGCGGGGTTGACTGGCAGGAGTGCTCGGGGGTGCCTTGCGAGGCTTGGGCGGCACGGGCGGTGGAGAGGATGTACGTGCTGCGCGCGTTCACAGCCGCCTTCGTGACGAAGGCGTTGGTCGACGGCGGCCGGACGGGCGGCTGCGGCTTCATCGACGCCGCCGACGACGGCCGCGACGGCACGTCCGCTTCGTCGATGACAGGTTCAAGATCGGTCAGGGCTTGCCGAAGGGTCGTACCATAGCCATAGCCATAGGTGTCTGCCGGACCGAACGACGACGAACCCTTCCGCAGCCTGGGATGAGGCGGAGAAAATCTTACTTCGGTGTCCAGGCAAAAATCTTGCCTCTCATGTATGCTTTGATGCTTTGATGCCAGCACCAAGTCTTCTTCGCGGGAATGCGGAGGTTTTGGTTATTTTTTCTTTTTTCCCCTCCACTTTTTTTTCTTCTTTCTTCGCAGTGGAAAACTCGGAGTATTTTGGTGCCGTAGGAGGGTCGTCTGCTTCGCGACTTCTTTTTTTTTCTTTCTACTGCTGGCGTCCCAGGGAAAGCCTGCTACACGGGAGCCAAGCTTCACGTGTTCGGCGGTACTGCAGAGCCACGGGCCTACGGGTCAAGTGGCTACCGATTTCCCAAACTATAGCATCAAGGCGTGGCGCACCTTGGGGCTTGGCGCTTGCGCTGAACATAAGCTTGTCGAGACGGTCAGCCACAGGGCAGAGCGGACGGGGTTGTGGCACTGTGCTGCCTCCGACTCAAGCCTTGCAAGCTGTGGTTGACCGTCACGTTCCTGGACCCGGAGCGGCCTTTTTATTTTTCTTCTTCTTTTTTCTTTCTACTGCTGGCGTCGCTTGAATGAATAGTGCGTTGCTCAGGGTAGTCGAAGGCCTGACAATCACACTAATGCAACAAAATTACACTACTGCTGGCGTCGCTTGAACCCGCTCAGTGGGCGCCCTTTGAGGCCGAACATCGACGTGGAGGTAGGGGGCAGTCCGCCGATGAGGGCGATCCGGACGCCCCGCGGGGTTGACTGGCAGGAGTGCTCGGGGGTGCCTTGCGAGGCTTGGGCGGCACGGGCGGTGGAGAGGATGTACGTGCTGCGCGCATTCACAGCCGCCTTCGTGACGAAGGCGTTGGTCGACGGCGGCCGGACGGGCGGCTGCGGCTTCATCGACGCCGCCGACGACGGCCGCGACGGCACGTCCGCTTCGTCGATGGCCATCGCAGCCAGGTTCAAGACCGGCGCGGGGCTTGCCGAAGGATCTTCACCGTAGCCGTAGGTGTCCGCCATCGGACCGAACGACGACGAATCCTTCCGCAGCCTCGGCGTGAAGTGCGGCGAAGGCTCCCCTTCGGACACGGTGGGCCTGCCCAAGTCGCTCCAAGCCGACGGAATCGACAGGATGTCCAGCGAATCGCAGCTGTTGTTGAACCCGGAGATCCCGGGCAGCGCCCTGCCCCACGTTTCCCTCGACACGCCGGACCGGCTCTCGAGCACGTTCACGAAGGCATCGCACCCGGACGACTTATTCGGCGTCCGGCACGCGCTCATTTCTGAGGTCGCTGGGCTCTGCATGTAGTCCTCCAGCACGTCAATCCACTCCTCGTTCGCCACGCTCGCGGGTGTGGTGGACCGGGGCATGGTTGACCTCGTCTTCTTTTCGGTTGCTTTTTTTTTTTTTTTTTTGTGTGTGTGTGTTTGTTTCTCAATAAAAAGAAAAACGACAACTTATTATTAGAAAGGCGGGAAAAAGAAACCAAACTCAGTTCTTTCTTGACGCGGAGAACAGAGAGAGAGAGCGAGAGAAGAAGAGGGTGTGTCAAGGAAGGAAACACAATTTGATATTAAAAAAAAAGAGGGTACTTTCTTTTAGGGCTTCTTCTGAGGGGTTTTCGTTCCTTTCTTGGAAGACTGGCGGAAAGCTGGGTGTGTTTGTATGTGCTTTCTGAGTGTCGAATGTCTTTTTCGATTGATTCGCCTGTTGGATGTGGAGGAAGGCTTGATGATTGGATCAATTGAAAGCTCCAGAGACAGTGGGGGTGGCTTCCCCCTTCAACTCCTTACGGATGGATCAATCGAAAGCTCCGAGACATTGGGGTGGCTTGCCCCTTCAACTCCTTACGCATTGAGGATTCGCTCGGGTTCTTGCGGACTGTGCGTCCTCGCTCGGTTGCGGGGATTTGCAGCTGCTGCAAACCATCCACTTCTGGACAGCCGTGACAAGGGCTGCTTTCCTCGCGGTGGTGGGCGCGACTTGGCTGAGGGCGTTTGTTGGCATGGGGTCTTAACCGCATTCTGGATTGTTCGGGTTCTTGCGGACTGTGCATCCCAGCTCGGTTGCATAGGTTTGCAGCTGCTGCAACCACAGTTTTTTCATCCTACTTCTGGACAGCCTTGACAAGGGCTGCTTCCTCCTGCTCCTGCTCTGGTGGTGGGCACGACTTGGCCGACTTGGGATTGGGGCGTTGGTGGGCATGGGTTCCTCAACCGCATTGAGGATTGCTCGGGTTCTTGCGGACGTTGCGGTTGCATAGGTGTGCAGCTGCTGCAAACGCAGTTTTATCATCTCACTTCTGGACAGACTCGACACTTCCTCGTGCCACTGCTCTGCTCCTGCTCTGGTAGTGGGCCACGACTTGGCTGACTTGGGATTAGGGCGTTGTTGGCACGGGCACTTCGACCGCATTGAGGATTTGCTCGGGTTCTTGCAGACTGTGCGTCCCCGCTCGGTTGCAAAGATTTACAGCTGCTGCAAGCCGCGACAAGGGCTGCTTCCTCGTGCTACTGATCCTGCTCTGGTGGTGGGCAAGACTTGGGCGACTTGGGATTGGAGCGTTGGGGGACGCTACAGATAGTCTGCATGCTAACCTACAATACCATCGCAGTCTTGTGTTACCTTTTTCGCTTCAGACGCGTTCGTCGCCGCCTCGTGAATCGTGAAAGAAAGGTGAAAAGCACAGGCTGGAAAAGCATCTTCTCTGGTTCAACCCACGAAACAAGGCCCTGAGTTTGCAAAAGGATGGTTTGCTCTAGGGTTCGCAAGGGGGGGATTGCAAGAACGTGCTTGGAAGGGGTATGTGCTCAACACCGCACTGGTCCCGTCTGCGCCGTGTTTCGGTCCTTTAAGCCACGGACACATGAGGCGGACGGAACCTGAGTGTCTGCAGACAGGACAGCGGTGTGAGTCTGGTTTGTCAGGCGGCTGTTCGTAGCTCGCCACAGCCAAGACCACCCGTGCTACTAGGGGGTTTGCTCCAGGGCTCGCAAGGGGGGGATGGGGCGGACGGATAAAGCCCCCCCCCTCGTACTATTTAGGTAAAAAGTACGAGTGTTGCTTTTTAAAAGTTTTGAATGGTGCCCCCAGCTGCAACGACTTTTAAGTTTTAGTTCCGGCTAAGAGCTCGCACTCCGTTTTCTCTTTGATGCAGGTGAAGGACAGGTATCAGCATGCAGATCCAGCACAGAGAGTGCGTCCATGTCCATCATCACTGATTCGTCGAGGTTCACCACTTCTACTGCATGATCAATGCGAGAGCTGCTGCGAGCAGTGTGCGTTTAGTCCTTCTGAGCCCATTAGACAGTTGGGCATGTGTCACTTACAGTGAGGCTCACTCTAAGTGACACTCATGCACTTTTGTCCACTGTGACTGAAAAATGCGGTTTCAGTGTCACTTAGAAGAATTAGAAAAACGGAATATTTCGGCGGAAATCCAGTAAGCTGACCTTTAGTGAAACTGAACCAAGAAAAATGCGGTTTCAGTGTCACTTAGAGTGAGACCTCACTCTAAATGACGCCGAGACCCGATTCTCTCGGTTCTAAATGGTGGTTAAGTAGTGGCTAAATAGTACGAGTCACTCTGAAACTTTGCGGGGTGTACTTTAAGTTTTTTCAGGAAATATCTGATGATTTTCACCTAAATAGTACGAGGGGGGGGGGGGGCTTTATCTTGCTCGATTAGTGCCTAATCCTTATTAAATGAGGCCTTGCCACCCTGGAGAGTAAGTTTTCTGCTTTTTTTTTCCTTTGCACGAACCAAAATACCAGATTTGGAATTGTCCTGACCACAAAACCCTCTGAACAATCCCAGAATCAGGCCAAAACGTTCAGGTTTTTTTTTGGTGTCCTCACGGACTTAGTCAAAAAAGAGGGCGACCATGGCTCTGTACCGAGCGCCACAAAGGGCATTCCCTCTTGAGGTGGCTCATCCAGAACAGGAACAGGGTTTAATCATATTGGGGCACCTACAGACTAATTCTGGATTTTCTACGACAGGGTCGACCTGACTGATTCCTTGGGTTGACCTTTCCAACCGTCATAGTGGTGACCATTTTCTGGGCTCCGAGCGGCAATAGAAAGATACACCGCAAATCGTTCCATTCCATATTTCTTTGGAATTCTTTCGTGTCCCCGGTATAGGTACCAGGGAAAGCCTGCTGCACGGGAGCCAAGCTTCACGTGTTCGGCGGTACTGCAGAGCCACGGGCCTACGGGTCAAGTGGCTACCGATTTCCCAAACTAAAGCATCAAGGCTGGGCGCACCTTGGGGCTTGGCGCTCGCGCTGAACACAAGCTCGTCGAGACGGTCAGCCGCAGGACAGAGCGGTGGCACTGTGCTGCCTCCGACTCAAGCTTTGCAAGCTGTGATTGACCGTCACGTTCCTGGACCAGGAGCGGCCTTTTTCTTCTTCTTTCTTTCTTCGTGCCCCCGGCGCACATCCTAAGCACCAGAGGAAAGGAACTCCGATTGAACCGATTTGCCCGGCTCGTCGGAATAGGGTTAAGACGACCAAAAGACCCCTGAACAACCCCCAAAATGATCAGGTTTTTTTCCTGTTCGGTTTATTCCAGGGCAGGATTATTCCAATGCGGTGTTTGACCCGGTGCCTACTTTGTAGGGGGGGTGTACGGTGAGCCGATCCATCCCCTCCTCTGAGACCGTGATAGACCGAAGAATACAGCTCTGCGCAATTCTATGCAGCTCTAGGGGATAGGGGATGGACCTGATAGACCGTGTTGGTGGACCTGATTCACTGTGTGGTAAAGAGCGGCAGGCAATTCGATGCAGCTCCAGGAGATAGAGTTGGGCCGGCTTGGGCAGTGTCGAAGGTCGACCTGGCGAGCATAAAGCAGGCGGTGCCGCCAAAAGAAGCACCACTCAGACGACGGGTTGCGGGATCCAGTGCTGCCGCGGCGGGAGTGGCGTCACACGCGGTGAGGGATGTGCCGGAGTGTCACCATCACGTGCTGCGCCGGCGAAAGTTGCGACGACGGTACGAAAAGCAAGGCTGGAGAGAACGGCGGGTGCTACAGTGGCCAGGCTGCACGGTGGGGCAGAGCCTCAGCAAGCTGGAGCTAGCGGGTGGGAGGGTGTTGTGCTTGCCTTGAGTGAATCCTCAACTCAGAGGAAGCAGAGACTCGTTGCGCCCCGTCTCGCGCCACGGATCGGGTACGGCAACCTGGGAAGGGTAAATTTTGTTTTTTGCGGGAAGGGTCCCAGCGAGGATGTGTAGATCTTATTTTCCCGTGCAGGGGACCAATTGTTTCGACTTTTTTCACGGTTTTGGATTTTCACTCCTGGAACTTCTTAGGCTTTGTATAGTGTCCCAGCAGCACCTCACGCGCCCATCAGGGAGGCTGAAGCTCTGGTGCAGAGAAGGCTCACTCCTCAGCCGTATCCAGGTCTTTGACCAGAGTTCACAATCCTCTCTGTTGTGGGCCTGGGAGTGTCGAGTGGAGACTGGGGAACAGCAGTGGAGTATCGCATGGTGTGCAGGCCCTTTCAGTCCAAACCACAAGGGGCTGAATCTCACAGTCCGTCCTTTTTCCTCCCCCAAACGGCGCAACCGTGATTTCGCGGTTTGGAAACCGTGGAGAAAAAAAAAACCCCCACCATATTCCCCTGCAGGGAGGGTGGACTTTAGTTCCGTTCTCTTCGTGCGAGCCTTCATCAGCGGATCAGGCTTTGGTATTTGATAGATGGTCGTACTGAGCGCATGCCCCTTGACGGTGCACGCGCATCAGCAGTCGAAGCCAGATAGTAGTAGCAGTAGTAGGAGTAGTAGTAGTAGTAGTAGGAATTGGCAGGTAGCTTCTGGCCTCATTGCACTCGGTCTCGGCTTGGGTCATCGAGTTCATTCTTCATCAGAAAGGGAAGGAAGGACAGAAGTCTGACAGAAGCCTGATAACTTGCTTACTAGCGAATGGGTTAGAGTGTGCCTGTTGACCATGTCATTGGGCCAACCAGGCGAGATCACAGTCCAAAAATTCAGTCTCAGTAGACCCACCTCAACCCACCCGAGTTCTCCTGTTGTAGGCTCGGGTGGTGTGCTCATCCTGCCATGCACTTTGCTCCAGTTCCTCACCGTAGTAGTAGTAGTATGTGTCATCCTAATCCGGGAACAAGTCAGGGAGAAGAACTGTGAAAACGGGCTTTTGCCTAGAGGCTTTTCGTGTTATTCTGCAGATTCTTTGAGCTATCTTTGTGTTTACGCTTGAACGGAGCAATTATTACTTAAATAATTACAAACAAACGAGTGACTTAAGGTGGCCGCTTGAGCGGCGCCAATCCGAGCGCACACAGCAGCAGTGACGCGTCGGCAGTATTTGCACTTCAGGATGGGGCTGCCGTCATGAGCGTCGACGGCTAGCGAGTGTCGGCAGAGGGTGCAGTGGTCGGAGCAAGCTTGTACGTGGCAGGTCGGTGCCGCACAAATGAGTTGGTCGATGTATGTATGTATGTGTTGGAAACCGTGAAAGAAATGCGTAGTTTTGTTTTATTCTTAAAAAAAAACCCCACCATATTCCCCTGCAGGGAGGGTGGACTTTAGTTCCGTTCTCTTCGTGCGAGCCTTCATCAGCGGATCAGGCTTTGGTAATTGATAGATGGTCGTACTGAGCGCATGCCCCTTGACGGTGCACGCACATCAGCAGTCGAAGCCAGATAAAAAAAGGGTACTTTGCAGTCCGACGACTGTCGGTGTTCTGATATCATGCAGGGTCAAAACCTTGTGTCTTTTTAAAACGCTCCCGCGGGGCCGATGGAGCCCAAAAATTTTTTTTGGAAGAAAAAAAATTTTGCTCAACTTCCTCAAAAATTACTGCAGAGTTTGTTCCAAACTTTTAAAATTCAAAAAACCCAATTTTTTTCCGGAATTTTTTTTTTTTTTGCCATTTTCAAAAAGACACAAGGTTTTGACCCTGCATGATGTATTCCTCAACGCCTCAACGCAGGTCAGAGTGAAACGAGGCTTAACCACATACGGACGAACTATGCCATAGGGCGTAGTTATTTCATTAATTCGCGGGTATCTGCAAGAGGCCACGGGTGCCCGTCCTGGGTCACTTCCATGTGTATGCATTCAGCTTCGAGGTGTGCATTTGAAGTATCCAGCTTCGAGGTGCGCATTTGAGAGATCTGCCACGAAATCTTTCAAATGCACCCCTCGGTTCCCATTTTTGACCTACGAAACCCCCTTTTGAGTATGACCCAAGGTTTGCCTTGAATAGTCCATTTTCCCAAAAGTAACACCCACCCCGTCTGTATGTGGTCAACCACTTAAGGACGGAGGGTCGTTGTTATTGGTGCTGGTTTTGAGGGATAAGGAAAAGGTAAAAAAAAAAAATTGCAGTGGCCTCGCATTTAGAACAGCTGCGCGCCTTAACTTCCAATTGGCTTCTCATCATGCTCATGGGATGAAGCCAACACCCAGCAAAGGTTTCCGCAAGGGATGACTGCTGGTTTGCGGCAACGTTGTTGTGTTTTTCGATGTGAGAGAGGGATCAAGAACTTCGTGAACGAAGTGAGTGAAGTTCTGGACGAACTTATACTTCCGAAGGGCGGACTTGGCGTGCGGGGTGAACCTGTTGGTCAAGTACACACAAAGAGAGAGACGAATTAGAGTGCAGGAACCACCTCTCCGAGGAGTATCCGGTCGCTCCACTACTATCCCGTAATACTACGGCGGGCGCAAGTCGTTGCGCCGTGGGCGCGGAGCGAGCCGTGGCCCAGTCAAAGATGATTGTTGCCGATGGTGGCGCAGCCGGGGGCGTTCTGACTGTCCCACGGCATGCTCAGGTCCCGATCTGCTACTACGTATGTATGTACTGCTACTAGCACCGCAGCAGCTGCTGGTATCCCGTGGTTGGTGTATGCACACACCGCGTAGGTACGCATAGCATCTCGGTGTACTGCTACGCTGCTGCATACAGTACGTAGGTATGGTATGTACATACCACCTACTATGGTGTATGGCGGACGAGACCGCCTGGCAGGCGTGTGTCGAAACGTTGTCACAAAGACCGCGGGAGCGCACCTTGTACCATGACTCACAGCTCGTGGGAGTGCTGGGGGGATTCGCTGCCGAACGACGAGTGGGCACCTTCGTGGGCGCGGTGCGATAGGTACGCGTTCCAGAAGACCCCCCAGACGCTGGCCCAGAGCACCAGGGGCAGATACGCGAAAGAGAAGTAGTTGAGGGCCGGCCAGTTGACGAGCATCGTGCCGTACAGCTCGCTGTTGACCAAGTTCTACCAAGTGCATCGCAGCGGCCACCTATGATGAGAGTCGACACCCTCTCTGGCTGGCACACCCAAGAGAGTGTGTCTTCGGCACACCCAGAGTGTGTCTTCACCAGTGATTCCCTCCCTACTGCCTCTGGTAGGGCCTGGGCCGGTTTTTCTCTCTCTTTTTCAAGAACACGATTCCAACTTCTTTTTTTTTTTTTGCGTAGTGACTACTCAAGCCCGCCTTGTGCACCTTGTACCATGACTCACAGCTCGTGGGAGTGCTGGGGGGATTCGCTGCCGAACGACGAGTGGGCACCTTCGTGGGCGCGGTACGATAGGTACGCGTTCCAGAAGACCCCCCAGACGCTGGCCCAGAGCACCCTGTATTCGAGGGGCAGATACGCGAAAGAGAAGTAGTTGAGGGCCGGCCAAATGCTCCAGTTGACGAGCATCGTGCCGTACAGCTCGCTGTTGACCAGGTTCATCGCGGCGGCGACGGCACGGGGCAATGGGTCCGGCCCTCCCTCGTACATGACATCGAGGAGTGCCGTCACGAAGTAGAAGGAAGCCGTGAGAGTGCACGCGCCGAAGGTTTGGTCGAAAAGCGTCATCTTCCACGCGGCGTTGAGGAAGCGAAGCTGGGAGAGGAACTTGAAGTAGACGTGCAAGACGGGCCCCGTCCAAAACATGCCGACGGCGGCCATTTTGGCCACGCGCGTCGTGTCGTAGCCGGCGTCGGTCATCGGGGTCAGGCTCTGGCACAAGACATCCCCCACTCCGAACAGAACGCTGGTCGTGATGCTCTTCGTCAGGAACGGGCGTTGCTGCGAACAGCGCGCGTACCACTGAGCTGCACGGGTCGCCATCGCCGCAACCACAGAGCAGAAGAAGTGTTAGAACGGCAACTGCTAGACTGTTTGTACCCAGTTCGCGGTGTAGAACCCGGGCTTACACTAGCGCCGCTTCGGCTGCTGTATGACCTTCGGTGGGTCGGCTTGTTTTGGTGACCCCTTCTTTTTCTCCTCTTTCCTGCGTTGTGTTTTGATGTGCCGGTAGCTTGTGGGTAACTTGTGGTCTGACCTTTTCGATCGTACTTCACTTTTAGACAGAGAGGGTCGTCGCCGCAAACACAGAGCAGAAGAAGTGTTCGAACGGCAACTGCTAGACTGTTTGTACCCCCACCCAGTTCGCGGTGTAGAGCCCGGGCTTACACTAGCGCCGCTTCGTCTGCTGTATGACCTTCGGTGGGTCGGCTTGTTTTGTTGGTGACCCCTTCTTTTCCCCCTTTCCTGCATTGTGTTTTGATGTGCCGGTAACTTGAGGAGCTTGTGTCCTGGCCTTTTCGATCGTACTTTACTTCCATTCGGTGGGGTGCCGTGGTTTGATGGTTAGACAGAGAGGGTCGTGTCGTAGCCGGCGTCGGTCATCGGGGTCAGGCTCTGGCACAAGACATCCCGCACTCCGAACAGAATGCTGGTCGTGATGCTCTTCGTCAGGAACGGGCGTTGCTGCGAACAGCGCGCGTACCACTGAGCTGCACGGGTCGCCATCGCCGCAAACACAGAGCAGAAGAAGTGTCAGAACGGCAAGTGCTAGACTGTTTGTACCCAGTTCGCGGTGTAGAACCCGGGCTTACACTAGCGCCGCTTCGTCTGCTGTATGACCTTCGGTGGGTTGGCTTGTTTTGTTGGTGACCCCTTCTTTTCCCTCTTTCCTGCAATGTGTTTTGATGTGCCGGTAACTTGTGGGTAACTTGTGTCCTGACCTTTTCGATCGTACTTTACTTCCATTCGGTGGGGTGCCTGGTTTGATGTTTAGACAGAGAGGGTCGTCGCCGCAGACACGAAGCAGAAGAAGTGTTAGAACGTGAACTTCGGCAACTGCTAGACTGTTTGTATCCCACCTAGTTCGCGGTGCAGAACCCGGGCTTGCACTAGCGCCGCTTCGTCTGCTATATGAAGAAGAGAAGACCCTTCGGTGGGTCGGTTTTCTATTTCGCTGCTCGATTTCCTTCTTTCCTGCGTTGTGTGCTGCTTTGATGTAGCCGGTAACTAGTGCCCTGACGTTTTCTTTTCCCATTCCGAATCCTTAAGTTTCCGAATCGTCCTCTTTCAACATTGCTTCTGAAGCAAGTTGGCTTCAAACACGCAGGGCTTGTCGCCCAATACCGTAGTTGGAAGAATGTTGAACTGGACTAAAGCTGGAACGGGTAAATGACAGACCGGGTAAAACCTGGGACACCCGGGGGGGTCTCCCAGGTAGTCTCCTGCGTGACTGCCCCCGTGGTGGTCCTGCAGCCTCCTATGACATGCATCTAGGGGTCGAGCTGAGTATTGAACATCCAAGGTGCGGGCAAGCACCAGGTTCGCGATGTTCTGCAAAGTACGCAAAGTCGCAATCCCCGAAAAGCCCCATTTTTAGAGTTAAAGTTCGCTTGAAATTCCGGGGTTTTAGGGTCTCCGTGTGACCGTTCATGAATGGGTTCTCTTAGAGCAAGAAAGGGCTATGTGGTTACGGGTTGTATATTTAGTGCACGCTTTCGTTATGGGTTATGGCTAGCCATGTCCGGGACTGTTTGTGACCGACACCAAGTACTTTCCTTCGTGGAGTGTAGTCTTGGGCCCCCCACGTTCTACAAGTTGAGCAGGGGTTGCCTTGTAGCCCGTACCGGTCTGTTGTCCGCGTTTATATGTATTTTCTCGCAGTTTTTGGGATCCAAATACGGTGCCTCTTGACTCCTCACTCGACCCCCCCTAGACACCTAAGGTAAACAAGTTTGCTAGAAAAGAGGGGCGAAAAGAGGCGAATCGGAACTGCTGCGAATAAAACGGCTGCCCTTTGTAAAAAGGGCAGAAGGCAGTGGCTGGGGAAAAGGGCAAAAAAAAAAAAAAAAAAACGGATCTGGTGCTTCCTTTGTTTGTGCGCACTTCCTTCAAATCTGTTTTGTTCATCTAACAGGAGTGAGGATAGTACGCTGCCATCGATCGGATAAAAAGTAGCAGGCGAGAGTGGGGTCGTGAACAAAGCTTGGAACGGCGTGTGCTCACCACCCCGTGTCTTCCCTGTGCCTTGTCTCGGTTGTTTGAGCCACGTGGACGCATGCCCATTAGGCAGACCACATCAGGGGAGGCACACCGTCACCGTGGATGAACACGCTCTTGTCGAATGTGTTGGCAGAAGTTCATATCTGACAATTTCACCTCTGATGGAACAGAGTGCGACCCCTAGGCATACTGGTCAAACGATTCGCAGTATCGCATAGGATCGCATTTGGGATCTCTTGGCGCCAAGTATCGCATCTTCATTCGCATCATCGCACGATTAAACCCTGGGCAAATTCAGTAATATGGACGATCGCATGATACCGCACGCCGATTATTTGCGATAAGTTTGTGCGATAATGCGATAACTATTATAGCATGCGAATCGTTTGACCACTATGCCTAGGAAGTCCCTGCGATCCTGAGCAACGAGGCCGGCAACAGAACTCAAGAGAACCGCTGGGAACTTCGCTTGAGTATTCCTCACTCGAGTCCGGAGACTAGCAAAACGGAGCGAGGGAGAAAGAGAGAACACGCAAAACACGTCAAAAGGTGCGGCCACCCCAGCTTTATACGTGTTCTCGTCGGCATCGCTACCGCGCTGACCTAACGAGAGACGAGTTAGATCATCTCTCCGAGAGGAGCGGCCAGTCTCCTCACTACTACCTTTGTATGAGCGAGGGAGAAAGAGAGAACACGCAAAACACGTCAAAAGGTGCGGCCACCCCAGCTTTATACGTGTTCTCGTCGGCATCGCTACCGCGCTGACCTAACGAGAGACGAGTTAGATCATCTCTCCGAGAGGAGCGGCCAGTCTCCTCACTACTACCTTTGTATTAGTACGGTAGGAACTCGAGCAAAGCGCATGGCAGGATGAGCACACTACCCGAGCCTACAACAGGAGAATTCGGGTGGGTTGAGGCGGGTCTTCTAAGACCGAATGAATGGAGGTATCGTAGTGATATAGTGAGCGTGTAGTCATCTCGCCTGGTTGGCCCAATGGCACAGTCAACACGGCACACTCTATCCCATTCGCTAGTGAGCAAGTTATCAGGGCGTCTGACTTCTCTCTTTCCTTCCCTTTCGGATGATGATTACTTCTGATGGCGAGGCGAACTCGATTACCCAAGCCAAGATCTGAGTGCGATGGCCGAAGACGTAAGCCGAGACCGAGTACGATGAGGCCAGAAGCCTGCCAATTCCCTCCTGTACTGTTCTGGAACTCTCATGGACCGTTTCGTCGGAGACCAGCCGCCAGCATCGTACTTGACGCGACGCGGAACGAAGTGCTGCTTAGCAGCCAAAGGCCTGTGATGGCTGAGTGTTTAAGGCTTCGTGGGGGCCTGGTCAACCACCTCATCACCATAGGCACAAACCTTTCGCGACAGTGATTGGACAGTCGGGAAATACCGTCGGTCAACACAATCGTTTGGATTGAAGCGGCTGCGGCCGCAGCTCAAGATCCTGGTTTGAGTTCGTCGATAGAAAAATGCGTAGCTTTGCCAGTTTTGGGTTGTTCGTTTGCGTTTAGTTGTCGACAACAGTATTTACTTTCAGCGTCTTCTGGTACCAGGGAAAGCCTGCTACACGGGAGCCAAGCTTCACGTGTTCGGCGGTACTGCAGAGCCACGGGCCTACGGGTCAAGTGGCTACCGATTTCCCAAACTATAGCACCAAGGCGTGGCGCACCTTGGGGCTTGGGGCTTGGCGCTTGCGCTGAACATAAGCTCGTCGAGACGGTCAGCCGCAGGGCAGAGCGGACGGGGTTGTGGCACTGTGCTGCCTCCGACTCAAGCCTTGCAAGCTGTGGTTGACCGTCACGTTCCTGGACCCGGTGCGGCCTTTTTCTTTTTTCTTTTTCTTTCTTCTTCTTTCAGCGTCTTCTCGTGCCTTCTGATGACACTCCAGGATCCCAATGCACATCCTCGGGTGACCTTCGGCAAATGATCCCTACTTGTGCGATGTGCCGCGGAGGCTGCACGGTAAACAGAAGCTGTGAATTTGTTGCATTAGTGTGATTGTCAGGCCTTCGACTACCCTGAGCAACGCACTATGCACACTCCGTGTCTACGGCACAGCAGATGGAACGCGTCTGTTGCGCCGCCGCGGAGGCGGCCTACGAGTGGGTGTCATTGTGGCCTCCCGGCCGGAGCCATCGTTGGATGACCCAGAAGCTAATTTCTGGCGACGAGCTTTTGTTCTTCGCGTGTATTGTACAGGGTGTGAGCTGTCTCTGGAGTGTGGAGTCTCTCTAGAATGATCATGCATCAATCTAGGCTTGACACGATACAATCTCTGGTATCGGGGAATCTCTGATTCGTCAGATTTTCCTCGGTCGAGTCTGGTTTGAGTGAAGAAACCTGGTTGATCCTGCCAGTAGTCATATGCTGGTTTCAAGGATTAAGCCATGCAAGTCTCAGCTCATACAATCAAACAACACCCGCTACGAGTGCGGCGATGGGAGAAATGCGCGGGACCCACGCCCGCTTTTCTCAACTGGTTTTCTCCACGCCCTCTTTCACTCCATCATCCGCAGCTGCGGTTCACTGAGCCATTCGTTCGCGGTTCGGTCATTTCCCATTCCTACACGAGGAGGTTTCGCATGATATGGCATGCGCGTGGGCCCTCATGGTGCACGTGTTGACACTCGCAACAGGAGATACCACTCATGCCGTTCACCAGCTGGGAGCTGCATAGAATTGCACGTTGGTGTGTGTTGCACACTGTGGTCAATCAGGAGGGTATGGACCGGCTGACGGTATGCGGGGAGCGGTGGGAATCCCGAATTTCCGGGCGGAAAGGATAGCTTCCGAGAATCTCGGAAGTCGGCAGTGTCGCGCCCACTGACGAACCGACATGAGTTGTGTGTGCGCAGTCACACACGACGGGGGTGTTGTATACCAGACGCCCGCTTTTCTCAACTGGTTTTCTCCACGCCCTCTTTCACTCCATCATCCGCAGCTGCGGTTCACTGAGCCATTCGTTCGCGGTTCGGTCATTTCCCATTCCTACACGAGGAGGTTTCGCATGATATGGCATGCGCGTGGGCCCTCATGGTGCACGTGTTGACACTCGCAACAGGAGATACCACTCATGCCGTTCACCAGCTGGGAGCTGCATAGAATTGCACGTTGGTGTGTGTTGCACACTAGGAGGGTATGGACCGGCTGACGGTATGCGGGGAGCGGTGGGAATCCCGAATTTCCGGGCGGAAAGGATAGCTTCCGAGAATCTCGGAAGCCGGCAGTGTCGCTGGGCGCGACGAACCGACATGAGTTGTGTGTGCGCAGTCGGGGGTGTTGTATACCAGACGCCCGCTTTTCTCAACTGGTTTTATCCACGCCCTCTTTCACTCCATCATCCGCAGCTGCGGTTCACTGAGCCATTCGTTCGCGGTTCGGTCATTTCCCATTCCTACACGAGGAGGTTTCGCATGATATGGCATGCGCGTGGGCGTCTTGAAAGAGGCCGGCTGCTAGCTGCGACACGCTTAAACTGGGCAAACAACTGCCTCTTCCAGGCAGCAAGCTTTGCGATGAGACGACGCAACGGCCTGACTGCTGATTGCAAAATGGTGGCGATCTTGCAAAATCCTACTTTTCGGACCACTCGAAGGCCGGGATTTTCGATTTCCTTCATGACCATGTTTGAATCCTCGGTTTCCAATCTGTTTGAAAGTCGTTTCCTCATTCCATTCAGAATTGAAATCTTTGGTAACATGCAGGGTCAAAACCTTGTGTCTTTTTGGAAATGGCCAAAATTTTATTTCCGGAAAAAAAATGGGTTTTTTGAATTTTAAAAGTCTGGAACAAACTCTGCGGTAATTTTTGAGGAAGTTGAGCAAATTTTTTTTTTTCCAAAAAAAAATTTAGGGCTCCATCGGCCCCGCGGGAGCGTTTTAAAAAGACACAAGGTTTTGACCCTGCATGGTGATGATCCGGCTGCAGATGTTCACTTACAGCAACCTTGTTACGACTTCTGCTTCCTCTAGCTGAGAAACATTGCTTGGATTCGGGCGCTGAACTTGTTGCCAAGAACGAGCTTCCCTCTCCCAAGCTCTATCCCACAGCCAATCGGTCGTTTGGACGGTCTATCCGTCTGTCAAGCAGCCAACACGAGGGTGACTGGTCGTCGGCGACGGCATCACTGAGTCTTGAAAGAGGCCGGCTGCTAGCTGCGACACGCTTAAACTGGACAAACAACTGCCTCTTCCAGGCAGCAAGCTTTGCGATGAAACGACGCAACGGCCTGACTGCTGATTGCAAAATGGTGGCGATCTTGCAAAATCCTACTTTTCGGACCACTCGAAGGCCGGGATTTTCGATTTCCTTCATGACCATGTTTGAATCCTCGGTTTCCAATCTGTTTGAAAGTAGGTTCCTCATTCCATTCAGAATTGAAATCTTTGGTAATGATCCTGCTGCAGGTGTTCACCTGCAGCAACCTTGTTGCGACTTTTGCTTCCTCTAGTTGAGAAACATTGCTTGGATTCGGGCGCTGAACTTGTTGTCAAGAACGAGCTTCCCTCTCCCAAGCTCTATCCCACAGCCAATCGGTCGTTTGGACGGTCTATCCCCAGCCGACTCTTGGTCCACACGCGGGTAACTGGTCATCGGCGACCGAAAGAGCCCGGCTGCTAGTTGCAACACGGTTTATTGGACAAACTGCCTCTTCCAGGCAGCGAGCTTTGCGATGAAACGATGCAACAGCCTGTCCTCAGGCGGTGCGACACTGCTGATTGCAAGATGGTGGCGTAAGATCGCACAAATCCGGAGTCCCAAGGCGGTTGGGACGGTCTATCCCCTGGTGGCCTCGAGCATAGCAGAGAGCTGAATGTACCCTCTAAGACGGGCGTAGTCGACAGACGAAAGGCCGGAGTGCGATTTTTGGTCGATGTTGGCGCCTCTTTCGAGCAGCAGTTTGACGGCAGACTCGCGGCCGTAGGCAACTGCGTAGTGCAGCGGCGCGGCGTAGAAGGCGCTGGCCTTCTCGAATCGGTAGCCCCACGCCTTCGGCTTGCCCAGGGCGTTCACGTCGGCTCCGTTGTCGAGGTTGTACACGAGGCACTCTATGTCTCCTTCTATCGCTGCGAGGAACACGTCTTTGTGGCAGGACCCATCGGCCTTCACAAGCTTCTCTTCGTTCGTCTGCATGCACTGCAACCGTTTGTCGTACATATTCACACCCTACTTACTTGTTGTTTGGACTGTCTTGTTTTGAATTTAACTCTGTGGGGGTATGGGAAAATGTGCTGCGTCGCAGAGAATAGTGCCCTCTAAGACGGGCGCAGGCAGCGAAAGGCCAGAATGCGACTTTTGGTTGATAGCGGTGCCTCTTCCTAGCAGAAACCGGACACTCAAGGCAACTGCGTAGTGCAGCGGCGCGGCGTAGAAGGCGCTGGCCTTCTCGAATCGGTAGCCCCACGCCTTCGGCTTGCCCAGGGCGTTCACGTCGGCTCCGTTGTCGAGGTTGTAGACGAGGCACTCTATGTCTCCTCCTATCGCTGCGAGGAACACGTCTTTGTGGCAGGACCCATCGGCCTTCACAAGCTTCTCTTCGTTCGTCTGCATGCACTGCAACCGTTTGTCGTACATATTCACACCCTACTTACTTGTTGTTTGGACTGTCTTGTTTTGAATTTCACTCTGTGGGGGTGTGGCAAAATGTGCTGCGTCGCAGAGAATAGTGCCCTCTAAGACGGGCGCAGGCAGCGAAAGGCCAGAATGCGACTTTTGGTTGATAGCGGTGCCTCTTTCTAGCAGAAACCGGACACTCAAGGCAACTGCGTAGTGCAGAGGCGGGGCGTAGAAGGCGATGGCCTTCTCGAATCGGTAGCCCCACGCCTTCGGCTTGCCCAGGGCGTTCACGTCGGCTCCGTTGTCGAGGTTGTAGACGAGGCACTCTATGTCTCCTTCTATCGCTGCGAGGAACACGTCTTTGTGGCAGGACCCATCGGCCTTCACAAGCTTCTCTTCGTTCGTCTGCATGCACTGCAACCGTTTGTCGTGCATATTCACACCCTACTTACTTGTTGTTTGGACTATCTTGTTTGAATTTAACTCTGTGGGGGTATGGCAAAATGTGCTGCGTCGCAGAGAATAGTGCCCTCTAAGACGGGCGCAGGCAGCGAAAGGCCAGAATGCGACTTTTGGTTGATAGCGGTGCCTCTTCCTAGCAGAAACCGGACACTCAAGGCAACTGCGTAGTGCAGCGGCGCGGCGTAGAAGGCGCTGGCCTTCTCGAATCGGTAGCCCCACGCCTTCGGCTTGCCCAGGGCGTTCACGTCGGCTCCGTTGTCGAGGTTGTAGACGAGGCACTCTATGTCTCCTTCTATCGCTGCGAGGAACACGTCTTTGTGGCAGGACCCATCGGCCTTCACAAGCTTCTCTTCGTTCGTCTGCATGCACTGCAACCGTTTGTCGTGCATATTCACACCCTACTTACTTGTTGTTTGGACTATCTTGTTTGAATTTAACTCTGTGGGGGTATGGCAAAATGTGCTGCGTCGCAGAGAATAGTGCCCTCTAAGACGGGCGCAGGCAGCGAAAGGCCAGAATGCGACTTTTGGTTGATAGCGGTGCCTCTTCCTAGCAGAAACCGGACACTCAAGGCAACTGCGTAGTGCAGCGGCGCGGCGTAGAAGGCGCTGGCCTTCTCGAATCGGTAGCCCCACGCCTTCGGCTTGCCCAGGGCGTTCACGTCGGCTCCGTTGTCGAGGTTGTAGACGAGGCACTCTATGTCTCCTTCTATCGCTGCGAGGAACACGTCTTTGTGGCAGGACCCATCGGCCTTCACAAGCTTCTCTTCGTTCGTCTGCATGCACTGCAACCGTTTGTCGTGCATATTCACACCCTACTTACTTGTTGTTTGGACTATCTTGTTTGAATTTAACTCTGTGGGGGTATGGCAAAATGTGCTGCGTCGCAGAGAATAGTGCCCTCTAAGACGGGCGCAGGCAGCGAAAGGCCAGAATGCGACTTTTGGTTGATAGCGGTGCCTCTTCCTAGCAGAAACCGGACACTCAAGGCAACTGCGTAGTGCAGCGGCGCGGCGTAGAAGGCGCTGGCCTTCTCGAATCGGTAGCCCCACGCCTTCGGCTTGCCCAGGGCGTTCACGTCGGCTCCGTTGTCGAGGTTGTAGACGAGGCACTCTATGTCTCCTTCTATCGCTGCGAGGAACACGTCTTTGTGGCAGGACCCATCGGCCTTCACAAGCTTCTCTTCGTTCGTCTGCATGCACTGCAACCGTTTGTCGTGCATATTCACACCCTACATACTTGTTGTTTGGACTGTCTTGTTTTGAATTTAACTCTGTGGGGGTATGGCAAAATGTGCTGCGTCGCAGAGAATAGTGCCCTCTAAGACGGGCGCAGGCAGCGAAAGGCCAGAATGCGACTTTTGGTTGATAGCGGTGCCTCTTCCTAGCAGAAACCGGACACTCAAGGCAACTGCGTAGTGCAGAGGCGGGGCGTAGAAGGCGCTGGCCTTCTCGAATCGGTAGCCCCACGCCTTCGGCTTGCCCAGGGCGTTCACGTCGGCTCCGTTGTCGAGGTTGTACACGAGGCACTCTATGTCTCCTTCCATCGCTGCGAGGAACACGTCTTTGTGGCAGGACCCATCGGCCTTCACACGCTTCTCTTCGTTCGTCTGCATGCACTGCAACCGTTTGTCGTACATATTCACACCCTACTTACTTGTTGTTTGGACTGTCTTGTTTGAATTTAACTCTGTGGGGGTATGGGAAAATGTGCTGCATCGCAGAGAATAGTGCCCTCTAAGACGGGCGCAGGCAGCGAAAGGCCAGAATGCGACTTTTGGTTGATAGCGGTGCCTCTTCCTAGCAGAAACCGGACACTCAAGGCAACTGCGTAGTGCAGCGGCGCGGCGTAGAAGGCGCTGGCCTTCTCGAATCGGTAGCCCCACGCCTTCGGCTTGCCCAGGGCGTTCACGTCGGCTCCGTTGTCGAGGTTGTAGACGAGGCACTCTATGTCTCCTTCTATCGCTGCGAGGAACACGTCTTTGTGGCAGGACTCATCGGCCTTCACAAGATTCGCTTCGTTCGTCTGCATGCACTGCAACCGTTTGTCGTACATATTCACACCCTACTTACTTGTTGTTTGGACTGTCTTGTTTTGAATTTAACTCTGTGGGGGTATGGCAAAATGTGCTGCGTCGCAGAGAATAGTGCCCTCTAAGACGGGCGCAGGCAGCGAAAGGCCAAAATGCGGCTTTTGGTTGATAGCGGTGCCTCTTCCTAGCAGAAACCGGACACTCAAGGCAACTGCGTAGTGCAGAGGCGGGGCGTAGAAGGCGATGGCCTTCTCGAATCGGTAGCCCCACGCCTTCGGCTTGCCCAGGGCGTTCACGTCGGCTCCGTTGTCGAGGTTGTAGACGAGGCACTCTATGTCTCCTTCTATCGCTGCGAGGAACACGTCTTTGTGGCAGGACCCATCGGCCTTCACAAGCTTCTCTTCGTTCGTCTGCATGCACTGCAACCGTTTGTCGTACATATTCGCCCCCTACTTTTGTTGTTTGGACTGTCTGTTTGGGACTTGACTCTTGGTGCAGCCAAACTGCTTCTGGCCTTGCTTCACTGCCTTTACCTTTAGCTGTGCCACAGCAAACTGCAGCAATGCCGCTTCTTCCGGCGCACACCTGTTTTTAGGTTGACAACCCCTGCCGCTAGCCTTGCTTCACTGCCTTTACCTTGAGCTGTGCCACAGCAAATTGTAGCAATGCCGCTTCTTCCGGTGCACACCTGCTCTTGGGTTGACAACCCCTGCCGCTGGCCGTGCATGACTGCCTTTACCTTGAGCTGTGCCACAGCAAACTGTAGCAATGCCGCATCTTCCGGCGTAAACCTGTTTTTAGGTTGACAACCCCTGCCGCTAGCCTTGCTTCACTGCCTTTACCTTGGGTTGTGCCACAGCAAACTGCAGCAATGCCGCTTCTTCCAGCATCCCCCTCATCGCCACCTTGGCACTCGAAACACTGTTGCCGCGTCCCCGTCGATCCATCCCCCTCATCGCCACCTTGGCACTTGAAACACTGTTGCCGCGTCCCCGTCGATCCATCCCCCTCATCGCCACCTTGGCACTTGAAACACTGTTGCCGCGTCCTCGTCGATCCATCCCCCTCATCGTCCACCTTGGCACTTGAAACAATGTTGCCGCGTCCACGTCGATCCATCCCCCTCATCGTCCACCTTGGCACTTGAAACAATGTTGCCGCGTCCTCCAATCCCTTCATCGCCCACCTTGGCACTTGAAACGACGAACGAGGCGGAAGAAAGTCTGGCTTCACTCAAAATTTCGCGGAAAGGGGGATTGAACGGTACCGACTCAAGTAGGAAACGCGAAGACAACAGGCAGGGGAGAGCCCGTGGAGAAAATGTGCCTCGCGAGGAAGGAGAGCCGTCTGGCGAGACGGCATTGTGTGCGAGGCACGAAGTGCTAGAAGCGGGCGACCAGAGGCCGGTTGTCTGTTTGTACCGTGCGTTGCGAAACAACTGGAGACACGACGCACTTGCTGTGCACGTTCACTTGTTAAATAACAACGTAGCCTGACAAGCGAAAATGTTTGTTAAATAACAACGTAGCCCGACAAGCGAAAATGTCTAACAAGGAGCACTTACACACAGCACTCTAATTCATGGTCATATAACGTGTGGTCCTCCGTTCGGTGGTCATCTAATCCAGTGTGGATGGATTATTTAAAAAAATTCTGTTCAAATTACTAGTAATTCGTTTTCCGGCTCGCATCGCGAGCCGGAAGAAACGGTATAGCCCGTCAAGCTCAGACGTTCAAGCCAGCTAGCCTTCTCCTTCACCACCGTCGCAATTCTTCGAATTGAGAGGTCAACAACACAAAACAGCTACAACAAGTGCGTCGTGGAGGGTGTAAAAAGGGGAGGGGGGGGGGAACAGCGCGAGTGGTGGCAGAACTCGGCGCTTTTCCCCACGGGAAGGAAGAACTTCCGAAGAAGGAAAAAAAAACTAGTAGACGAGAGAGAGAGAGAGAGAAAGAGGGGAATAACGAATGCCCACCGGTGCGTCCGCCACATTGCAGGCAGCAGGACACGAGGGGGAGGAAAAAAAGCAAAACATTGGATCGAATCAATCGCCGGGAATAGTTGAGTCGCAGATCTTGACAAACAAAAAAAAAAGCAGCCGATGATTTGTTTGTGCGCACCGTGTGTAGTTCCTATTCGATAGGTTTAACACGCTGCCAACTGTCTCTTTTTTAGCGTTATTTGTGGATTAGAAGGTCGGTATTTTTAATAATGGCAAAACGCGGTTGTCACCGTAAAGAAGAAGCCGTTGTCCTTCGCTCTTTCTCGCGAAAGGGAGAGAGAGAGACGAGTTAGAGTGCAGGGACCATCTCTCCGAGGAGTATCCGGTCGCCCACTCAGGGAGATGTCGTCCCGTGTTGGCTTCACGCGGAATGTTCCGACTCCCGCAATCGCGAGCAGACAAACTCAAGAGGTCTGGTCAACAATTCCCCGCAGGATTAGCATACTTTCAAGAAGAGATGCGTAAAGTTGTGGCTTAGTTTTATCTGGCGTTTGGAAAGAGAGAGAAAATACTCGAGGGACTGCCTTGTGCTCATTTCGAAGGAGGCTAGAGGGGGAGAAAACAATACAACTACAAAGTGGGTCTTTTTTTTGTTGAACGCTTACGCCCGCCACTAAACCCAGATTTACCTGTGTTTCGTGTGGGCTACAGCACATTTACCTCCTTTGATCTATCGTAACTGGCAGTCTCCTCAAGCATTTCCTACAAAGCAGGTGCTTATACAAAAAAAAAAGAAGGATGGTGCTGTTTTGCGATTGGGGGTGCCGCGTGTAGCGCGTTTCGACGCGAAGGGCCTTTCGCCGCCCCCTGTTGCCATGACGGCTGCGGTCGACAGCCGCTGCAAAACTCGAAGTCAGAGTCAGGAACAAGATGCCAACCCACCTACAGTACGTAAACCCCCGACCACCACCCGAAGTCTTCATGTGAAGAAGAGGGGGGAAAAAAGAAAACTGAAGGAAAGCGCTACTGGACCGCCAGGAATCGATCGCGTGCTGGAGAGATATTGGTGAACTCTGCCCAGGTGGCGTGGTGAAGCCTCGGCACGCTATACAGCAACGCACAATATGTGCCCGAAGTTGGGTAATCAGTAGGCACAGCAAGGTTGATGAGCCGGTCCATCCCCTCTTGATAGACCGTGATAGACCGAAGAATACTGCACTAGGCAATTCGATGCAGCTCTGGGGACTAGGGATGGACCTGTTAGACCGTGGTGGACCGTGATTCACTGTGATAAACAGCGGCAGGAGTTTCAAGAGATAGGGACGGACCGGCGCAGTTGATAGGCGAATAGGCTACCAGAGCTTCTTCGTCCAGCCGTTGTGAGGGGAGCCGTCCGGCAGCAGAAAGCAGCCGAATTGATTTCGAGTTTTCTTTGCTTTGCTTGTTTCAGGATGAAACAGGGAAAGAGCAATACACAAGAGGGAGTTGAAGGATAACGATAGAGTGGTGGGGGTAATCTCAGGGCCGCCCGCGTGATGAAGCCGTTAAGCACTGAGAAATTTTAAGTACACGGACCACACGGATCGCTGCCGGCTTATCCCGTGGCACCTTGTATATGTAATTGGTGTACTTGGTTATCAGGAATAGACTACATTGTAGATCGTCGGGGCGTCGTTTTCTAACGATGTCGTGTCTAACGACGAAGGTTCCAGACGTCCAAGATTCCTGCCGGGGGTGCGCGGAAGGCATTTCCCGACGGTTTTCCGTTTTTTTTCTTCTTTTTTGCGAAACGACTTCGGATGTGTGTTTTGGTGGGTGTCCGTCGTGTATCGCAACGTGCTGGGGTGGAGGGGAGCGAGTGGATCAAAAATACTCGACGTAGCTGCTTTGACTCCGAATGGAAGGGGGGAAAGTATAGAGGTAGACGGGGCAAATACGATACAAACACAATCTGATTTTTTTGTTCTTCGCTTACACCACCGCGTGTTGCTTTCTCACTCAGGACTTTGACCTGTTGTGTCTGTGACAAGGGTTGCACCACGACGAAAGCGTGGAAAAGGTGACCCTTCTGAGCTGGCATAGTATAGTGTGGTACTAATATGCAAATGACTCCTATTAACGCAACAAGAAGAACTGTTTGTGCGATTCGTCGTGTAGAGGTAGACCCGCATGATCTCACGTCCGTTCAACACGCGGTTCGGTAGTTACACGCGCTTGGGAATCCCTTCGGTTCGTTGTCTACAGCTTTTGCCGAGCATTTTCTTTGGCGCTTTTGTAAAAAAAAAGTGTTCGAGGAGGGGGGATTGCAAGAACGTGCTTGGAATGGGTATGTGCTCAACACCGCACTGGTCCCGTCTGCGCCGTGTTTCGGTCCTTTAAGCCACGGACATATAAGGCGGACCATCATCAGCGTGGAACCTGAGTGTCTGCAGACAGGACTGCGGTGTGAGTCTGGTTCGAGGAGGGGGGGGGGGGGAAGTCCGTTGAAGCCCGGCTCGGTCAGTTCTGCCGGCGAAGCGCGGCGTGGAAATGGGGATCATGCTCGGGGCAACGTTTGGCGGACACTGTTGTGGTGTGCGTTTGATTCGTTGCCCTGGCCCTTGGGCGCCCGCAGCACAGGAATAGTTGAGTTGCATCTCTTGACAAAGATAGATGGAAAATACTCGAGGGACTGCCTTGTGCTCATTTCGAAGGAGGCTAGAGGGGGGAAAAAACAAACAACTACAAAGTGGGTCTTTTTTTTTGTTGAACGCTTACGCCCGCCACTAAACCCAGCTTTTTACCTGTGGTTCGTGTGGGCTACAGCACATTTACCTGATATTTTGCAGGGCAGCCTCCTCAAGTATTTCCTACAACTACAAAGCGGGTACTTACACAAAACAAAAGAAGACGATTTTATTCTTCGCTGTTTCTCACGAACGGGGGGGTCGGTCCTGCGTTTGGCTTTGTAGGTTCTCCCGACTCCCCGATTCGTGGTTAGCACAAACTCAAGAGGTCTACAACTATTCCCTGCAGGATTAGCATACTTTCGAAAGATCTGCAGTCAGTCAATACCAGCGCAGACCATCTGCGGGCACCGGATCGAGGAGAGAGTGTCGTTCGGCAACGGTTTGGTCCCTTTCTTTTGCGTGCGGCCAGGGTTTATTCCAGGATTTCTGGATTTTCGGTTTTTTTAGGAGTCCGGCAATGAATAATCTGACGGGAAAATACTCGAGGGACTGCCTTCGATGCCCATTTCGAAACGGTTACGTTTATTACTTGGTTTTTTTTTTTTTTTTTTTTTTTTTTTTTTTTTTTGGTAACTGAGGGCAGGGGTTTATATAGCGTTTCCTCCTCTGTAGAAAAGTCCTTTTCGCCCTCGGGGTCCTGCGGGGGATCCAAAACTAATTAGAATTGGTAGTCAAGAGGCAAGCACTACCAGGTCAGCCCAGCCCAACCCACCCAACCTCAGTGTTGGAACAAGAATCAGACGAAATGGCTAAGCTAATTTGTAAGAGAGGGGGGTCTGGGGAGCAGCGCCCCCAGCGCACGGTACGGTACAGCGAAGAATTTCCGCACCGGTCAACTCCTAGTATTGAATCCAAATTCAGTTAGAACCGGTAGTCAACGTCTGATGCCGAACCCCAAATCTAAATAGAATCGGAACTCAACGTCCAATTTCCGATCCTGAACTTAATTAGAATTGGTAGTCAATGTCCAATTTCGAATCCAAATTCAATTAGAATTGCTTAATGTCGGATCCAAATTTAATTAGAATTGGTAGTCAACGTCTGATGCCAAATCCCAAATCTAATTAGAATTGGTAGTCAACGTCCAATTTCCGATTCCAAATTTAAATAGAATTGGTAGTCAACGTTCAGGTTTGGCTCCAAATTTAATTAAAATTGGTAGTCAACGTCTAGGTTCGGATCCAAAATCAAATAGACTTGGTAGTCAACGTCTGATGCCAAATCCAAAATTTAATTAGAATTGATAGGCAACGTCCAGTTTCGGATCCCAAATTTAATTACAATTGGTAGTCAACGTCCAGTTTCGGATTCCAAATTTAATTACAATCGGTAGTCAACGTCTGATGTCGTATCCAAATTTAATTAGAAGTGGTAGTGAACGTCCAATTTCCGATTCTAAATTTAATTAGAATTAGTAGTCAACGTTCATTTTTGAAGCCAAACTTAATTAGAATTGGTAGTCAACGTCCAATTTCCGATTCTGAATTTAATTAGAATTAGTAGTCAACGTTCATTTTTGAAGCCAAACTTAATTAGAATTGGTAGTCAACGTCTAATGTCGGATCCCAAATTTAATTAGAAGTGGTAGTGAACGTCTATTGTCGGATCCAAATCTAATTAGAATAGGTAGTCAACATCCAATTTCCGATCCCAAATTTAATTAGAATTGGTAGTCAACGTCCAATTTCCGGTCCCAAATTTAATTAGAATTAGTAGTCAACGTTCAATTTTGAATCCAAATTTAATTATAATTGGTAGTCAACGTCCAATTTCCGATCCCAAATCTAATTAGTATTGGTAGTCAATGTTCAATTTTGGATCCAAATTTAATTAGAATTGGTAGTCAACGTCCAATTTCCGGTCCCAAATTTAATTAGAATTAGTAGTCAACGTTCAATTTTGGATCCAAATTTAATTAGAATTGGTAGTCAACGTCCAATTTCCGGTCCCAAATTTAATTAGAATTAGTAGTCAACGTTCAATTTTGGATCCAAATTTAATTAGAATTGGTAGTCAACGTCCAATTTCCGGTCCCAAATTTAATTAGAATTAGTAGTCAACGTTCAATTTTGGATCCAAATTTAATTAGAATTGGTAGTCAACGTCCAATTTCCGGTCCCAAATTTAATTAGAATTAGTAGTCAACGTTCAATTTTGGATCCAAATTTAATTAGAATTGGTAGTCAACGTCCAATTTCCGGTCCCAAATTTAATTAGAATTAGTAGTCAACGTTCAATTTTGGATCCAAATTTAATTAGAATTGGTAGTCAACGTCCAATTTCCGATCCCAAATCTAATTAGAATTGGTAGTCAACGTTCAATTTCCGATCCCAAACTTAATTAGACTTGGTAGTCAACGTCTCGCCTCCCGCCACCCCTTTGGCCCTCCCACCCCTGGCCCTCCTGCCTCCTCTTTTCCCTTCCTGCCCCCATGGCTTCGCCATGGCTTTTGCCATGACTTCGTCCCTCCCCTGTGGCTCACCCCGCTGATCCCGGTTGGTAGTGACCCGGCCCTACCCCAACCCCAACCCAAAATTAATTCAATTTTTTTTTTCGCGCTCGGGGTGGCCCCGAGCCCCAGACCCATATATAAATCACTGACTGAGGGGAGAAATGCGTGACGCACGACCACAAGCCGGACCAAACTTGTGAGTGTGGGACTGTCCGTTTTTCCGTCGGGACTTACCCACTAAAACTCAAAACTCAGAGATTCGAGAGATGCAGAGGGTGCTACCCACGGTTCTCACCGTGTACGCGGCGCGATGGAGGGGCCACCCTCCACGCGGGACTTGGCCAGTCCTTGCGCTGTCTGCCGCAGGGGTGCCCGGTGGCTAGCCGGATCTTGCGTCGGAACCCCTGCGCTCGCTGTGGCGCGGCTTGGCGGTCCCCAATTCCGTTTTTCTACGGTCGTTTTTTTTTTTTGAGGAAAACGCGTTTACCAACCGTTTCCTGCAGTCACTGGATGGGGTATTGCAAGAACGTGCTTGGAACGGATGTGCGCAACACCGCACTCGTCTCGTCTGCGCCGTGTTTCGGTCGTAAACTTGCTGCATTTCGTTTCGGTCCTTTAAGTCACGGACACATAATGCGGACCAGCATCAGCGCGGAGCCTGAGTGTCAGCAGACAGGACAGCGGTGTGAGTCTGGTTTGTCAGGCTGCAGTCCCTGGGTGTCGGAGGGTCCTAAATAAGGGAGGAGAGCTCGTGCTTCCCAGTCAGCCTCGCCCGGCTTGTAAACGTTTACGTATACTCATTTCTTATGGTAACAACCGCGGTTGTCATTATCGAAAAGTGACGGTTGGCAAGCCAACGCGTTTACTGAGTGTTTACTGCAGTTGCTGGGTGGGGGGTGGAGTCCCGGAGGATCTTAAATAAGGAGGAGAGCTCGTGCTTCCCAGTCAGCCTCGCTCGGCTTGTAAACGTTTACGTATACTCATTTCTTATGGTAACAACCGCGGTTGTCTTTATCGAAAAGTGACGGTTGGCAAGCCAACGCGTTTACTAAGGGTTTACTGCAGTTGCTGGGTGGGGGGTGATCTTAAATAAGGGAGGAGAGCTCGTGCTTCCCAGTCGGCGGCGCCGCGGGGTTGCCGCTCTGTGGCGCTGCGGGCGCGGCATTGGTGGTGGCTGCGGAGTCCTGCTTCTTCGGGAACCACGGGATGAAGGCGCTCGTGCGGTCGACGTACGCTTGGAACTCGGGCTTTCGGTTCATCGTTTTTTCGAGCATCGCGACGCCGGACACTTTGATGATGAGGAGCATCATCAGGGCCGACGATACGAGCGGGACGTACACTTCGTTCGCGACGGAGAACAAGCCGAACCCCCACCAAATGCACGTGTCTCCGAAGTAGTTGGGGTGGCGCGTGTAACGCCAGAGGCCGGTCTGCATGACCTTACCGGTGTTGTCAGGGTTTGACTTGAAGGCGGCCAATTGGTAGTCGCCGACTGACTCGAAAAAGAGGCCCAGGCACCACAGCGCGGCGGCGATGCCGTCGATGAAGCCGAAGTCCGGCCTCGTGTCGTAGAACATGGCGCCGTTCAGCGGCGCTGAGATGATCCACATGAGGATCCCTTGCAGCAGGAACACTTGGAAGAAGCTGACCCACCAATACCGCTCGGCGCCGAACGTCTTCCGGAAGCTCTGGTACCGCTTGTCCTCCTCCTTGCCGTAGTTTCGGTAGAACAGGTACCCGGATAGCCTGAGGCCCCAGACCGCCACGAGGCCCATCACGACGACGCTCCGCGTGTTGATGCCGTCGGCTTCGTACCAGTTGGCCGCGAAGTACACGGCTCCGGCGACCACGAACCCGAACCCCCAGAACACATCGACCACAGCCGCGTTGACCATCCGGACGCTCACCAGCCACAGCAGGGTCAGCAGCACCAGCAGCACGGGCGCAGAGTACGCCAGCAGCTGGAAGAACATGCCGTAATCCATGGTTGAAAAGCCCGAGCGGGGAAAGAAAGGCGAAATGAAACTTTTTTTTCGGAGACCTGCGCACGGGGGGACAGATTGGTATTGCTTCGGTATCGACTTGTGTATTGCGGAGGGCTGGTGCTTGGATTCTGGAGGTGGTGAAGCTCCGGTGGGTTGGCTTCTTTAGACTAAGTTAAGTAAGGGAGTTTGAAGTATGGTTAAAGATAAAAAGCAGGGATGAAGGCGCTGGATGTTGTTTGTCCTTAGTTTCTGTAGAACAATGGTACTGTTTGTCCTCCTCCGTGCCGTAGTTTCTGTAGACCCCCAGGACACGTCGACCACCGCCGCGTTGACAATCCGGACGCTCACCAGCCACAGCAGGGTCAGCAGCACCAGCAGCTGGAAGAACATGCTTCGTTATCGACTTGTGCATTGCGGAGGGCTGACACCTTAAGTCAGCGCTCGGTTCATCACCCGCGTCGCCAGTCCTGCTTGCCAGAAGTGGCCCACTTAGAGACCACGGTTCTACGCCAGGGTTCAATGAAGTAACTCCTCTGCTCACGCCCATTTAAAGTATGAGAATAGGTCGAGGAAGCGATTTCCCCAATGCCCACTCCAATCATTCGCTTTGCCTTGCGTAACTCCTGTTTTGGTTCTAGCCATCCTGAGGGAAACTTCGGAATGAACCAGCTACTGGATGGTTCGATGGGTTTTTGCCTTTTAGTGACGGTGTTTGGGTTTTCTTTCTGCCACCATGGATTTTCTGGCCATGGAATTGTGTTACTCTCTCTATGTTGCACACTGCATTGGCATGCACATTGGCATGCACATTGGCATGCACATTGGCATGCACATTGGCATGCACATTGGCATGCACATTGGCAGCAGCGGTTGCGAAGTCAAGCTGGGTTCATTGCGCCGGGCCTCGCTAGACGGTGAAAGGGTGAGAAAAAGAAAGGCCTGAGAACTTCGAAACGGCGGGGCTGTGGGGATTGCCGTGCTTCTCTGTTGCCCCGAATGGATCGTGGCAGCTCCTTTGTTTTTAAGATCCCCCGTGAGGAGTCACGGTGAGACCGACGCCCCCCCCTGGACGGAGCTGCAACGACAGGTGTGCGCTTTGGCGAGGCGCGGGCAGTTGGGGTTTCCTCGGGAAGTCGGTTTTTAGAGTGAAAATTCGCTTGAAACGACGTGCCTCCTGGTGTTGGTGTCCTCAAGGAAAGAAAGAAGAAGAAGAAAAATTCCCGTTCCTGGTCCAGGAACGTGACGGTCAACCACAGCTTGCAAAGCTTGAGTCGGAGTCAGCACAGTGTCACAACCCCGTCCGCTTTGCCCTGTGGCTGACCGTCTCGACGAGCTTGTGTTCAGCGCAAGCGCCAAGCCCCAAGGTGCGCCAAGCCTTGATGCTTTAGTTTTGGGAAATCGGTAGCCACGTGACCCGTAGGCCCGTGGCTCTGCAGTACCACCGAACACGTGAAGCTTGGCTCCCGTGTAGCAGGCTTTCCCTGGTACCAGGGTATCCTCGGGAAGTCGGGTTTTAGAGTGAAAATTCGCTTGAAACGACGTGCCTCCTGGCGTCCTCAAGGGAAAAGAAAAAAAAGATGCGCAACTATTTTTTAGAGATATAGTTCGCTTGAGAATCCGGGAGTTTAGAGTCTCCGGGTGACCTTCGTCGAATGGGTTCTTTGAAGCTAGTATACTGGGTGGGTTGGGGGGAGGTCGTTGTATGGGGGGGGCATGCATGTGGACACTTTACTTGCTTGCTTTGGCAAGTCAGGTTCGAAACAACTTGTGACCGACACCAAGAATTCACCATGGTTTTTAGAGTTAAAGTTCGCTTGAAATTCCGGGGTTTTAGGGTCTCCGTGTGACCGTTCATGAATGGGTTCTCTTAGAGCAAGAAAGGGCTATGTGGTTACGGGTTGTATATTTAGTGCACGCTTTCGTTATGGGTTATGGCTAGCCATGTCCGGGACTGTGTGACCGACACCAAGTACATTCCTTCGTGGAGTGTAGTCTTGGGCCCCCCACGTTCTACAAGTTGAGCAGGGGTTGCCTTGTAGCCCGTACCGGTCTGTTGTCCGCGTTTATATGTATTTTCTCGCAGTGTGGTGCTTGGGTTTCGCCACCATGGTTTTTAGAGTGAAAAGTCGCTTGAAACTCGGTGAGCGTACCGAGTTTTCGGACGTGCCTCCTGGCGTCCTTAAGGGAAGAAAATGCGTGCATGTTAATTATTTTTTGTTGAAAAGAAATGTGAAAACGGGTTCTGCCTAAAAAGAGGCATTTTCGTGTTATTCTGCGGAGAGCTTTGAGCTATCTTTGTGTCTATGCTGTCATTCGTCTTTTTAACCATGGTTAAAGTGCGCAAAAATGGTGTCAGCCGGAGCTGGAAAGAAAAGAGAACGCGCAACAAAACAAGTCAAGGTAGCTGCGCCTTGCAGTTTACTGAGGGAATACGAGCAAGACGCATGGCTAGAAGAGCACGACCACCTCGAATCGACAGCAGGAGAGTGGAGCTGGCTTCTTACGACGGGTATGATCTGAGAATGTCAGTCACACCTTCCCCTTTGGGCCTCTCCCCCAACCACCACCTGTGAATGTGTTTCTCGTGGCCAGGGGGAAGCTCGCAGAATGGCGGAGGCCACCCTGGTCTGAGCAACTAGGTGAAAATCACGATCGGGAACTCTCTGACTACCGTTGCTTGTGGAGTATCTGGCAACTGATCTGGCCGGGGGTTCCTCAGAATGTGTTGCTAACAACGAAAGCCCGGGTTCATGCGGAACCCCAGGGGATAGCCCCGCTGGATGATGTGCGGCGCATCGACTTGCGCTCAAGACGACAACAATCCGAGAATGGAGCTGGATATCACACACAGCCTTACCACCTCATCATCTTCTTCATCGTCCATCACATCAAGACTACCCGATCGGCAGAACTGCCGGCGAGGAACCCCAAAAAAAAGCTCGCGGCGCGAAAGCGCAGCGTTCAAAAAGAAATGGAGCCGGATATCACCAGCCTGACATCATCAACTTCGTCCACATCGAGATCGTCTTCGGGCGACGTTCTCAAGCACTAGCCTTTGACAATGCAAGCCTAGTGGTACCTGCATTTCAAGTTCACACTGCTCAAGACGACAACAAAACGGAAGCTGCGATATACCTGCGCATAAAAAATACTCGACGTAGCTGCTTTGACTCTGAATGGAAGGGAGGTAAGGGGGGCGTCTACAATACAAACACAATCTGATTTGTTCTTCGCTTACACCACCGTGTGTTGTTTACGCACTCAGGACTTTGACCTGTTGTGTTTGTATGATTTGTCGTGTAGGGGTAGACCCGCAAGACCTCTCGTCCGTTCAACACGTGGTTCGGTAGTTTCAACACTTGGGATTCCTTCTGTTCTTTCTCAGGCGGCATCGTCGAGCATTTCCTTTCAAGCTGGCGCTTATGTAAAAACAAAAAGTAATGTGGCGAACTTTCACTCTAAAAACACAAGGAACACTTATGCGCCAAGGGAAATGTTGTTTTAAGAATGGGGGGGTTGGAAGGGTCGGAATACGCTGAATAAACGGAAGGTCGGAAGGCAACTTATGTCGGAAGGACATGTATATGTGATTCCCATCGGAACACGCTAATTTTGCCGGGGGGGGGGGAATGACCTGTATCGGGTACACGACTTCTGACATGATTTCTATCTGAACTCGATTGCTATCGGGATATGACTTCGTCGGAGAGCGCTTTTTCTCGATTCCTGGCGGACGACGTGACGACTCACGCTGGGTCAGGACACGGTGTCTGCGGGATAGAGGAAGCAGCGATGGGGATGGCCACTAGGCTGGCCAGCTGATTCGCGGTGTAGGGTACCCCGCTGCCACTGTTGTCAGCGCTCGTCAGCTCGTTAGCAGTGGCCAGGGCCCACACGAGCCGCTACATCAGGACACGGAGTTTGCCAGAAGTGACCACGGCTTCTACATCCAAAACTTGCCATCGCAACGCGCTTGCTTACGACTACACACAATAACTTCCTGAAGACGTGACTTCTGCCGGAACGCGATTGCTGCCCGGTCGGAACACGATTTCTATCGGGACATCCTTTTATTCTTTTTCTTTTTTTCTCTTTTTTATCGGCCCCGATTTGTATCGGAACATGATTTTATCGGAATACGATTTCTATCGCTGGATGGTTGGTGTTCGGATGTCGACGAGGCTCTGAGGAATACTCGAGGAGACGGGGGGGAAATCTTAGCCACAACACTGGGTGACACAACATGGGTGACACCATGGTGCACCACCGTGCAGTGGTGAGGGCTTTCGTTAGTAGAATTTCCAGCACGAGTAAAATTGGTAAAGGAGTGCCGCCTACCATGGTGCTTACTTCGACGGAGGCTAGAAGGAGGGGGAAGAGAGAAATGATGCTGCAAAATGGGTCCTTTTTGCCCGGACGCTTTCTCCCGGTCCCGAACTTGCTGAGCATGTGTTGATTGCGGCAAGCCTCCGCCTTTTGAAATTCGCGGCTGGCGGCTTCCTCGAGTATTTCTTGCAAAGCAAGGTGATGATTCGAAGGGGAAAACTATATGGGGGTTTCTTCAGTTGATCGTAATCGACAACTTGTTCTCTGAAGGTGTCGGTTAGATGACAATCTAAAGCCGCCTTAGCAGCTGCCAAAGAGTACCTGTAAAATGTGAAGAAAGGGGGTGGGGGGGGGTTGGGTGAGACAAAAAAAGGAAGGGTAGGAACTGAATGCGCCCTCGAACTCTACCTTATGGACCTTTATTTATGTTGTTTTAGAGGTAACGTTCGCTTCAAATTCCACTCTCGTGTGCCGCGGGATCGTTACGTATTTCAAGTCATTGGACGAACTAATGGATGGCTGAACTAGTAAGTAGTGTTACGTGGGGCAGCTTTGACAATGCCATAAAGTAGGTATCTGTAGAATAGAAGAGAAAAGAAGAAAAATGCCGCTCCTGGTCCCGGAACGTGACGGTCAACCACAGCTTGCAAAGCTTGAGTCGGAGGCAGCACAGTGCCACAACCCCGGCCGCTCTGCCCTGCGGCTGACCGTCTCGACGAGCTTGTGTTCAGCGCGAGCGCCAAGCCCCAAGGTGCGCCTAGCCTTGATGCTTTAGTTTGGGAAATCGGTAGCCACTTGACCCGTAGGCCCGTGGCTCTGCAGTACCGCCGAACACGTGAAGCTTGGCTCCCGTGTAGCAGGCTTTCCCTGGTACCTGTATTAGAAGAGAAAATACTCGAGGGGCTGCCTTGTGCTTACTTCGAAGGAGGCTAGAGGGGGAGAAACAATACAACTACAAAGTGGGTCTTTTTTGTTGAACGCTTACGCCCGCCACTGAACCCAGATTCACCTGTGTTTCGTGTGGGCTACAGCACATTTACCTCCTTTGATCTTTTGCAACTGGCAGCCTCCTCAAGTATTTCCTACAAAGCAGGTGCTTATACAAAAGAAAAAAGGGCACTGCCGTTCCTAAATGGGGTAAGGGATTGGGTAGAAGAAATGTGAAAACGGGATTGTGTCCCAGCCCTAGAGGCTTTTCGTGTTATTCTGCCGGTGCTTCGAGCTATAATAGGACCGGTGTTTAGGTGGGAAATGTTAACCCTGGACCTATATCCGGCTTAATCGGGACGTTTCTGGGGAATGTGCTTTGGGGGCACTAAAGAGATCAAGAAACCTGGAGGTGAACCGTTCGAAGCATATCCTTGCATTGCCGCCTCCATTTTGTTTGTGCCTGTTTTGGTAATTTCTACAGTGTACGTTGCCAACCGTCACTTTTTGATGATGACAAACCGAGGTTGTTACCATAAAAAGGTCGCACCTGAAAGTGTAGACCGCGTTGCTAGAGCGGCTCCTGTGCTGGGGCTGGGGTGGATCTCTTCTCTGGAGCTGCGAGCTATGCGGAAGGTGCTGTCTTCGCGGACTCGGTACGCCACGGTCTACCAGGGAGGGGACGGGCTATGCGGAATCGCCTGGTGCTGTCTTCACAGTTTGACTCTGTACGCCACAGTCTACCAACCCTTCCCAGCTCCAGGCCCACCATCGATCCCAGTTTCCTCGACGCGAAACCGCACCGGTGTTGTGTGTGGCTACCATCTGCCATGATCTCTTCGCCGGCATGAAGGGGTTTGTCGAAAAGAAAGGAAAAAAGAGCCGTGAACTATAGGGGGCCTGCGTTATTATTCGATTTGTCGAATCAAAAAAAGCTCCAGGTAGCCGAACAGTAGCAGGATCGAATAGTGGTGTGTTTTGAGACAACCAAGTGTGTCAAACTGTTATTATTCGACCCCCCCCCCGTAAGAAAACCTTCCTGAGGACCCCGCCAACGCCAAGGGTCTTGAACCTCTTCGCTTAAACCGCCGTGTGTGGTTCTTTCTCACTCAGAACCTTTTTTCCCGGATGTGTTCGTGTGTCTTGTCATGTATGGGGTAGGCCCGCATGACCTCACCGTGTGTGAACACCTTCAAGAGAGTGTGTGTGTGTTGTAGACCTGTTTTGACGTGGTGCCTTCCTGTGCGAGAGGCGTGCACGCCTCCTTCAGTTTTAAGTGCAACCGCTGATGTTCCCGCAGGTTGCGAGTAGGGGCCCATGTGCACCTGGGGGTGGTGCTTCGAACAGCACCTCGCGATCCTTTCATTGTCAGCTTCACACTCGCCGCAACGCTCCAGTCTGTGAGAGTGCGTGTGTGTGTGTGTGTGTGTGTGTGTGTTAGAATTCATGTATGGGTACCCCCTGTTGCGGTACGGACTCTTTCACTCTTTTTACTCTCTTTTGGCTAGCCGAAAAAAAGACTCCTGCGACCGACACCACGAACACATTCGGAATGAATGTGGCCCTGGGCCGCCCCACGTGCATACATGTTTAGCACTGAGTTATTTTAAGTACATGAACCACATGGATTAGCATGCACTGCCTCGAAGGCCAGGTTATCGGATGACGTCGTCACCTGCCATTGCGTCTTCAAGGTCGAGCATTTGTGGCGCTAGCGGGATTTGGCTTTCTTGCGCAAGACTGAGTCGGCGAGTACGAGGGCGGGCAGGTGTGCCCGTCTTCCACTTTCGAGGGCATTGGTGTGCCCGTGGTCCCCGGTCTTTTCTGAGAGCTGCTTGCCCTCGGTACCTTCTTCCTTCGATGCACCCCTGAGTCGGGTGTGGTCGCCTTCGTATTGAGTCCGTCGTGTTGAGCATTGAGTTCTTTTGAGTGCATGAACCACCATGTTGAGCAGGGGTTGCCATGTAGCCCGTATCGCTCCGGGTGGGGAGAGTTAAACGATGCGTCCGTTGCAGCGCCGGCTTGGAAAGAAATGCTCGCGACGAAGCTGCCAGCCAAAGAACCGAAGGGATCGCAATGTGCGGTACCGACCGAACCGCATGTTGAACGGACTCTCTCACTCTTCTACTGGAACACGGGGAACGTGTTGAGGGTCGACGAGGCGATGGCGATGACCATCATGCGCTGCAGGTAGTTCTTGTAGATGAGGCTCACGCCGAGGGTGGTGACGGCCCTGAAGCTGCCAGCCAAAGAACCGAAGGGATCGCAATGTGCGGTACCGACCGAACCGCATGTTGAACGGACTCTCTCACTCTTCTACTGGAACACGGGGAACGTGTTGAGGGTCTACCGGGCGATGGCGATGACCATCATGCGCTGCAGGTAGTTCTTGTAGATGAGGCTCACGCCGAGGGTGGTGACGGCCCGGCGGAAGCTCGCGGTCGTGGTCGCCTTCGTATTGAGTCCGTCGTGTTGAGCATTGAGTTCTTTTGAGTGCATGAACCACCATGTTGAGCAGGGGTTGCCATGTAGCCCGTATCGCTCCGGGTGGGGAGAGTTAAACGATGCGTCCGTTGCAGCGCCGGCTTGGAAAGAAATGCTCGCGACGAAGCTGCCAGCCAAAGAACCGAAGGGATCGCAATGTGCGGTACCGACCGAACCGCATGTTGAACGGACTCTCTCACTCTTCTACTGGAACACGGGGAACGTGTTGAGGGTCGACGAGGCGATGGCGATGACCATCATGCGCTGCAGGTAGTTCTTGTAGATGAGGCTCACGCCGAGGGTGGTGACGGCCCTGAAGCTGCCAGCCAAAGAACCGAAGGGATCGCAATGTGCGGTACCGACCGAACCGCATGTTGAACGGACTCTCTCACTCTTCTACTGGAACACGGGGAACGTGTTGAGGGTCTACCGGGCGATGGCGATGACCATCATGCGCTGCAGGTAGTTCTTGTAGATGAGGCTCACGCCGAGGGTGGTGACGGCCCGGCGGAAGCTCGCGGTCGTGGTCGCCTTCGTATTGAGTCCGTCGTGTTGAGCATTGAGTTCTTTTGAGTGCATGAACCACCATGTTGAGCAGGGGTTGCCATGTAGCCCGTATCGCTCCGGGTGGGGAGAGTTAAACGATGCGTCCGTTGCAGCGCCGGCTTGGAAAGAAATGCTCGCGACGAAGCTGCCAGCCAAAGAACCGAAGGGATCGCAATGTGCGGTACCGACCGAACCGTATGTTGAACGGGCTTCTCACTCTTCTACTGGAACACGGGGAACGTGTTGAGGGTCGACGAGGCGATGGTGATGACCATCGTGCGCTGCAGGTAGTTCTTGTAGATGAGGCTCACGCCGAGGGTGGTGACGGCCCTGAAGCTGCCAGCCAAAGAACCGAAGGGATCGCAATGTGCGGTACCGACCGAACCGCATGTTGAACGGACTCTCTCACTCTTCTACTGGAACACGGGGAACGTGTTGAGGGTCGACGAGGCGATGGCGATGACCATCATGCGCTGCAGGTAGTTCTTGTAGATGAGGCTCACGCCGAGGGTGGTGACGGCCCTGAAGCTGCCAGCCAAAGAACCGAAGGGATCGCAATGTGCGGTACCGACCGAACCGTATGTTGAACGGGCTTCTCACTCTTCTACTGGAACACGGGGAACGTGTTGAGGGTCGACGAGGCGATGGTGATGACCATCGTGCGCTGCAGGTAGTTCTTGTAGATGAGGCTCACGCCGAGGGTGGTGACGGCCCTGAAGCTGCCAGCCAAAGAACCGAAGGGATCGCAATGTGCGGTAACGACCGAACCGCATGTTGAACGGACTCTCTCACTCTTCTACTGGAACACGGGGAACGTGTTGAGGGTCTACGGGCGATGGCGATGACCATCATGCGCTGCAGGTAGTTCTTGTAGATGAGGCTCACGCCGAGGGTGGTGACGGCCCGGCGGAAGCTCGCGGTCGTGGTCGCCTTCGTATTGAGTCCGTCGTGTTGAGCATTGAGTTCTTTTGAGTGCATGAACCACCATGTTGAGCAGGGGTTGCCATGTAGCCCGTATCGCTCCGGGTGGGGAGAGTTAAACGATGCGTCCGTTGCAGCGCCGGCTTGGAAAGAAATGCTCGCGACGAAGCTGCCAGCCAAAGAACCGAAGGGATCGCAATGTGCGGTACCGACCGAACCGCATGTTGAACGGACTCTCTCACTCTTCTACTGGAACACGGGGAACGTGTTGAGGGTCGACGAGGCGATGGCGATGACCATCATGCGCTGCAGGTAGTTCTTGTAGATGAGGCTCACGCCGAGGGTGGTGACGGCCCTGAAGCTGCCAGCCAAAGAACCGAAGGGATCGCAATGTGCGGTACCGACCGAACCGCATGTTGAACGGACTCTCTCACTCTTCTACTGGAACACGGGGAACGTGTTGAAGGTCTACGGGCGATGGCGATGACCATCATGCGCTGCAGGTAGTTCTTGTAGATGAGGCTCACGCCGAGGGTGGTGACGGCCCTGAAGCTGCCAGCCAAAGAACCGAAGGGATCGCAATGTGCGGTAACGACCGAACCGCATGTTGAACGGACTCTCTCACTCTTCTACTGGAACACGGGGAACGTGTTGAGGGTCTACCGGGCGATGGCGATGACCATCATGCGCTGCAGGTAGTTCTTGTAGATGAGGCTCACGCCGAGGGTGGTGACGGCCCGGCGGAAGCTCGCGGTCGTGGTCGCCTTCGTATTGAGTCCGTCGTGTTGAGCATTGAGTTCTTTTGAGTGCATGAACCACCATGTTGAGCAGGGGTTGCCATGTAGCCCGTATCGCTCCGGGTGGGGAGAGTTAAACGATGCGTCCGTTGCAGCGCCGGCTTGGAAAGAAATGCTCGCGACGAAGCTGCCAGCCAAAGAACCGAAGGGATCGCAATGTGCGGTACCGACCGAACCGCATGTTGAACGGACTCTCTCACTCTTCTACTGGAACACGGGGAACGTGTTGAGGGTCGACGAGGCGATGGCGATGACCATCATGCGCTGCAGGTAGTTCTTGTAGATGAGGCTCACGCCGAGGGTGGTGACGGCCCTGAAGCTGCCAGCCAAAGAACCGAAGGGATCGCAATGTGCGGTAACGACCGAACCGCATGTTGAACGGACTCTCTCACTCTTCTACTGGAACACGGGGAACGTGTTGAGGGTCTACCGGGCGATGGCGATGACCATCATGCGCTGCAGGTAGTTCTTGTAGATGAGGCTCACGCCGAGGGTGGTGACGGCCCGGCGGAAGCTCGCGGTCGTGGTCGCCTTCGTATTGAGTCCGTCGTGTTGAGCATTGAGTTCTTTTGAGTGCATGAACCACCATGTTGAGCAGGGGTTGCCATGTAGCCCGTATCGCTCCGGGTGGGGAGAGTTAAACGATGCGTCCGTTGCAGCGCCGGCTTGGAAAGAAATGCTCGCGACGAAGCTGCCAGCCAAAGAACCGAAGGGATCGCAATGTGCGGTACCGACCGAACCGTATGTTGAACGGGCTTCTCACTCTTCTACTGGAACACGGGGAACGTGTTGAGGGTCGACGAGGCGATGGTGATGACCATCGTGCGCTGCAGGTAGTTCTTGTAGATGAGGCTCACGCCGAGGGTGGTGACGGCCCTGAAGCTGCCAGCCAAAGAACCGAAGGGATCGCAATGTGCGGTACCGACCGAACCGCATGTTGAACGGACTCTCTCACTCTTCTACTGGAACACGGGGAACGTGTTGAAGGTCTACGGGCGATGGCGATGACCATCATGCGCTGCAGGTAGTTCTTGTAGATGAGGCTCACGCCGAGGGTGGTGACGGCCCTGAAGCTGCCAGCCAAAGAACCGAAGGGATCGCAATGTGCGGTAACGACCGAACCGCATGTTGAACGGACTCTCTCACTCTTCTACTGGAACACGGGGAACGTGTTGAGGGTCTACCGGGCGATGGCGATGACCATCATGCGCTGCAGGTAGTTCTTGTAGATGAGGCTCACGCCGAGGGTGGTGACGGCCCGGCGGAAGCTCGCGGTCGTGGTCGCCTTCGTATTGAGTCCGTCGTGTTGAGCATTGAGTTCTTTTGAGTGCATGAACCACCATGTTGAGCAGGGGTTGCCATGTAGCCCGTATCGCTCCGGGTGGGGAGAGTTAAACGATGCGTCCGTTGCAGCGCCGGCTTGGAAAGAAATGCTCGCGACGAAGCTGCCAGCCAAAGAACCGAAGGGATCGCAATGTGCGGTACCGACCGAACCGCATGTTGAACGGACTCTCTCACTCTTCTACTGGAACACGGGGAACGTGTTGAGGGTCGACGAGGCGATGGCGATGACCATCATGCGCTGCAGGTAGTTCTTGTAGATGAGGCTCACGCCGAGGGTGGTGACGGCCCTGAAGCTGCCAGCCAAAGAACCGAAGGGATCGCAATGTGCGGTAACGACCGAACCGCATGTTGAACGGACTCTCTCACTCTTCTACTGGAACACGGGGAACGTGTTGAGGGTCTACCGGGCGATGGCGATGACCATCATGCGCTGCAGGTAGTTCTTGTAGATGAGGCTCACGCCGAGGGTGGTGACGGCCCGGCGGAAGCTCGCGGTCGTGGTCGCCTTCGTATTGAGTCCGTCGTGTTGAGCATTGAGTTCTTTTGAGTGCATGAACCATGTTGAGCAGGGGTTGCCATGTAGCCCGTATCGCTCCGGGTGGGGAGAGTTAAACGATGCGTCCGTTGCAGCGCCGGCTTGGAAAGAAATGCTCGCGACGAAGCTGCCAGCCAAAGAACCGAAGGGATCGCAATGTGCGGTACCGACCGAACCGCATGTTGAACGGACTCTCTCACTCTTCTACTGGAACACGGGGAACGTGTTGAGGGTCGACGAGGCGATAGCGATGACCATCATGCGCTGCAGGTAGTTCTTGTAGATGAGGCTCACGCCGAGGGTGGTGACGGCCCTGCGGAAGCTTGCGGTCGTGGTCGCCTTCTCCCCCAATTCGGACATCGAACCCGCGGTCAGCGCCGTGTTGTGCATCCACTGCGTGAAGAACGCCGTGCACCACCCCGCCACCAGCCCGGACGTAAACCGCACGAGCACCGGACGATCCTCGCCGATGTACGGCGCAAAGTGCGGCGCGATGGCAGGGCCCAGCACCAGGGCCCCGCCGGTCGCGCAGCACTCGCGGAGGAAGCACCAGAAGATGCCCGGGTACACCTTCTTCCAGAACAGCTGCTTCGCGGTGCCGAGCACCCCGGTGCCGCCGAGGCTTGGGGCAGACTTGTTGTGGTACTTGTAGATGTCGGAGATGCACTGGTTGTACAGAACGCTCTGGAACGGGACGCCGGTGCTGCCGTAGGCCACCATCGTGTTGATGCCCTTCGTCGCCGGAGACTTTTCGTCGAGCTTGAACTTGACCTCCCGCATGAGGCTGAACTGCGCGAACTTTACCGGGATCTGGAACGGCATCGCCCGCGCGACCACCGACAACGTCGCTGCATTCGTCACCGCCGGCAGCACGCCTCTGCTGACGTTGACTACCTGCGGGTACGTGAACGTGACGGTTGCCAGCGAGATGGCCACCGAGTCAATGCCGATGTTCGGCGATGCTTCGAAAAACGACTTCTTCGGTGCTGCGGTCATTTTGTTGGGGAGCGGAGAAGTTTTCTGGGTGACGACGATATATGATCTTCCTGGCATTGTGTGTGTGAGGGTTTTGTGGGTGTTAAAGCTAATGGCTTTGAGTGGGTAACGGCTGAGTCGAAGTATAGCCCGCTTTATAACTGTCAGTAGTGACCACGCGCATCGTGTTGGTGCCTTTCGTCGACGGTGATTATTCTAGCGTTATTTGTGGATTAGAAGGTCGGTATTTTAAAGTCTCCGGTTGACCGTAGAGGCTTGAGTATGAATATTCGTCGAGCTTGAACTTGACCTTCCGCATGAGGCTGAACTGCGCGAACTTGAACTTGACCTGGAACGGCATCGCCCGCGCGACCCCCGACAGCGTCAGGTAGTAACACCACCCTCCGTCCGTATGTGGCTAACCACTTAAAGGACGGAGGGGGGGGAGAGTTAATTTGGGAAAAGGGCGGGCTCCATGGCCTCAGGTATCTATTGAGAGCTCGGAGCAGGATTTCTGCCCGATGAATGACGCATTTTCTAAGATTTGCGTCAGATCTTTCCGATGAAGCAAACGGCGACCACTTTCGACCATTATTTGGCCTCTCCCCCGCGACCTTGACCCGCGAACTTTCTTGAATTAACTACCACTATAGTGGTGGTTCGTCCTTAAGTGTTTACCGAGCACCCTCGACTTTTTTTCGGGGGGTTGGGTCTAAATCCTGGTCACGTCAGGTTGGAGCTCGGAGCAGGATTTCTGCCCGAAGAAGGACGCATTTTTCAAAGATTTGCGTCAGATCTTTCCGATGAAGCAAACGGCGACCACTATGGACCATTCTTTGGCCTCTCACCCGCGAACTTTCTTGAATTAACTACCACTATAGTGGTGGTTCGTCCTTAAGTGTTTAACCCCTTACCGACCGAGCACCCTCGACTTTTTTTCGGGGGGTTGGGTCTAAATCCTGGTCATGTCAGGTTGGAGCTCGGAGCAGGATTTCTGCCCGATGAAGGACGCATTTTTCAAAGATTTGCGTCAGATCTTTCCGATGAAGCAAACGGCGACCACTTTCGACCATTATTTGGCCTCTCTCACCCGCGAACTTTCTTGAATTAACTACCACTACAGTGGTGGTTCGTCCTTAAGTGTTTGACCCCTTACCGACCGAGCACCCTCGACCTTTTTCGGGGGGTTGGGTCTAAATCCTGGTCATGTCAGGTCGGAGCTCGGAGCAGGATTTCTGCCCGATGAAGGACGCATTTTTCAAAGATTTGCGCCAGATCTTTCCGATGAAGCAAACGGCGACCACTTTCGACCATTATTTGGCCTCTCTCACCCGCGAACTTTCTTGAATTATCTGCCACTATAGTGGTGGTTCGTCCTTAAGTGTTTAACCCCTTACCGACCGGGCACCCTCGACTTTTCTCCGGGGGTTTGGGGTCTAAATCCTGGTCATGTCAGGTTGGCAGCTTGTCGACTCCTCGAGGGGGGAGCGGGATTTCCGAGGTTCATGGGCGGGAATAAAGAGATACGCCACATATATTTTCATTCCCGCCCTTGAAAGCTGTTTTTCCGACACACCTATCCCAACTTTTCGGCATACCTACCCCCCCGTGCATAAGATGGATGAATAATTCGGGTTTTGGCGGTATCCATCTTAAGCAAGGGGGGTATCCATCTTAAACACGGGGGCACTGTAGACTACAGTGTAGTCGCCTTACTCACCCCCGTGTTTAAGATGGATTGGCATTCTCGCCCGTTATCCATCTTAATCAAGGGGGTTTGGCTATCCATCTTACACGGTGCACTAGTAAGGCCAATCACTAGTCATTTTAAAGTGAACTTACTAGTAAGAAATCTTACTAGTAATATGATTAGTGCCACTAGTCATTCTTACTAGTGCCACTAGTAAGAATGACTAGTGCACTAGTAAGAATGACTAGTGCACTAGTAAGAATGACTAGTGCACTAGTCATGTTTGCTAGTGTTTTACACAGTAAAGTCCATTTTTAGGCGGTGGATATGGCGCGGGTGTCCGACCCACGCTCGAATACTGTTCCGCAGGTTCGTCCTGCCGATGTTGTGCACGCAGAAACATGACTGGTGAACACTAGGTTGCCAAGCCACCTGCCGTAAGTGCGCACAACATTTCCAGTCGCCTGGCAGAGGAGTTTCCCAAGAACCTTTTGTGTTGTGAGACAATGCTGCAGCGGAAGCCCTCCGTGCAGTAAAGATGTTGTGGAGGACAGCCCCGTGGTCGGGCCAAGCTCGCCATTCACTGCTGTAGAGCTGTGGACCATGGGGCTGTCCTACAACACCCTTGCTGCACGCGAAGCAGGGTTCAAGGCGATGGCCGACGAGTTGGTCGGGGATACCCCGAAGGCAAGTTCGTTCCTGCTGTCCAAGTTTCCACTGGAGCAGGGTGGCTGCCCACCCGCAGTGGTTGTGACAATGGACGCGTACAAACCAGGCAACGCCTTCCGTGGGGCAACAGGGAGGCAGCGTCTTGCTGTTGGACTGTCCGGGGACCTCAAGGCGACGCGGTTTCTTACTGAGTGCGATAAGCGGAAGCCTGCCTTCCACTCATGGTGGATCTTCAGCTGCCTGCCGCATCTGAGCGCTATTCAGGAAAGTACGTTCCGCAAGAACAATGCAATCATTCCTCTGAGTCGATTTGTGTTTGGTGGTGACCACGCAGAATTGTGGTCGCTCTTTCGAGGCGTGGGCGGTGGCGGGCACCGAAGTGCCTTTTGTGCAACCTGCATTGAGACGCGGTTGGCACACCTGCACAGATGCAAACGGCTTAGCATCCAGGAAATGCATGCGCAGGGCTTCCACTGCAACATTGCTGCCCGTATCACGGAACCAGCGCATGTCATCACACCAGCCTTGCACGATGTGAAGGGCATGCTATGGCTCATGATCCGGACACTTCCGGATGCTAGTCGGGTAGAAGAGGATGCAGATGAACGGTGAGCGCAAAAGGTGGTCCGCCTGCACGTCCCAGAAGACAATGGAACGAGACTTCCAGGAAATCGAGCTGCAGACAAAGCACCTCAAGAGCCTGGACACGAAGCGAAGCGCGCCGCGAGGGTTTGCGCCTGACCTCGCGCCCGCGTGTCGCAATCCCCTCCCACACCTGTACCAGTACGACACCATATTTCTTTGCAAGTGCATCACTGCACGAAGTACGGTGTGGAAGCAAGCCGCAGAAAACCTGGAGGCCCGCCTCCGAAGGGCTGGTTTGGGTGCCCACGTATGCCGGAGAACTGAACGATGGGGACAGAAGTTTCGTAGCAGTCCTGCTCGTGAAGGTGTTCTTCTCAAGATTTGCATTTGCAACGAGAAGCCGTGGCACAACAACCCGACTTCCGATGAGGAGGAGGATGACGATGCGGACAGCAGCACAACCGACCCTGAAAACGAGAGCAGCGAGCACGGGTGTATTATCAGCCAGAAGAGCTACACGCGAATCCACGGCCTCTTCGCACACTACGACGCACACCACCGCCCTACAGTCACCTGCGAATGCACAACGCAATGTCCATCGTGCAAAAAGACAGTTCGCAAGGGCGGGCTGACCCAACACCTGCTGTACGTTCATGCTGAGAAGCTTGACAAGAAGACCTGCCCCCTGTGCATGCAAAGGTTCGCCGATGCACGCAGAAGGGATGCCCACATGCGCGATGCCCACACGGGTGGAAGGTAGTCTTACCTCCTCTGAATTCAGCACTCTATGCCACATGGCCCTTTCTTCCGTTGTTCCCCCCTCCCCCACCCATCACACCCTCCATTCCAAACACGTGTTCTTGCAATTCCCCACCCATCACACCCCAGACTTCGGGCCATGCTTATCCCATTCACTTGTTCTTCTCGGCAACCTGTTGTGTTCACCATTCATGTTCCTGCGTGCACAACAGCGGCAGGACGAACCCGCGGAACAGTATTCGAGCGTGGGTCGTACACCCGCACCATATCCACCGCCTAAAAATGGACTTTACTGTGTAAAACACTAGCAAAAATGACAAGTGCACTAGTCATTCTTACTAGTGCACTAGTCATTCTTACTAGTGCCACTAGTAAGAATGACTAATGGCACTAGTAAGAATGACTAGTGGCACTAGTAAGACATTTTCACTAGTAATTTTACTAGTAAGAACGCTGAATTCCTAATGACTAGTGCACCGTGTATGCTCGGGGGGGGGGGGGTAGGTATTTATAAGAAATGGGCTATGTAACGACCCCTGTGGAGGTCGCTGGTCGGTAAGGGGGTAAACCTCCCTTCGCGGAAGGAACGCCCCGCAACGTTTGGGCGCGTCGCCGCTATTGACAACACGCCTCAGCTGGGCACCCATCCTGAGCGGGCGGCCTTGTTTCGCATTCTGCAGCCATTATTTCAGCCTAAACGAGCGTCTGACCACTTTTCCCGCCGTTTTGGAGCATTTTATGGGCACCTGAGTGGTAGGTTTCTAGTTTTGGATTTCTGGTGACGCCCCGCTTGGGTTTTCTGATGTTTTCCTTAAGGAATTGCCTTGTGAGAGGTGATTCTGTCTTGTTTTCGCATTCTGCAGCCATTATTTCAGCCTAAACGAGCGTCTGACCACTTTTCCCGCCGTTTTGGAGCATTTTATGGGCACCTGAGTGGTAGGTTTCTAGTTTTGGATTTCTGGTGACGCCCCGCTTGGGGTTTCTGATGTTTTCCTTAAGGAATTGCCTTGTGAGAGGTGATTCTGTCTTGTTTTTGCATTCTGCAGCCATTATTTCTGCCTAAACGAGCATCCGACCAGTTATTTTGCATTTCCCGAGCATTTTAGGACCACCCAAGTGGTAGGTTTCTGGTTTTGAGCTGCTGGGGGCCCCCCTTTTTTCCGGGCACACGCAAGCAAATGGGGGGAAGACACTACGAAAACGAGAGGGAAAACGCGGGTGTGTAAGTGTTCCTGGAGGGATCTACTGCCAATTCGAAGTCGGCACACAGTCAGCGAAAAGTTGGGTTAAAAAAAGACAGGGCGCTTCGTTTTGTTCGTGCGTGTCGGTTGATCGTTTTCCCGACTTGTATATTTACCCTGTGTACCTGTGTATATTCAGGTAAGGAATTCTGATCAACCCCCAAAACACGCTGCCTTCGTCTTTTTAGCCTGCACAATTCATTGAAGGGCAACCCGCAAGATTGCTAGTACTAAAAAAGTCCGCCCGATACCACCAGCTTGCACGTCCCGGTGGCTGCAAGCAATTAGAGGTTGTCACGCTGGACACTCTAGGTAGAGCGTGACGACGGAGCCGCCGCGAATGCCCACATCGAGAAAACACGCGTTTTACTTCAGGCGCTGAGCAAACAGGACCATGCAAAACCCCCCAGTAACTGCCGGACTTACGGCCATCGCTGCCGTCACACGGGAAACTCCACCGTGTAAGCAAGCACGGAAGAGAAAGCGGAGCGATGACAAAGAATTGCATCAAAACGCTAAGCAATAAACACGAGCCCGTGGGGCCCACATTTGTCCTCTCCTCTCTTCTCTTCTCTTAGCCTCGCCGCCCGCTTACTCCGGTCTCCGACGCTAGAGCGGCGCCAGGATGAAGACAGTCGACAGCTCGCGGTGTTGTCAGCTCTCGTATACCTGCCTTTACCTCAGCGTTTCCAAACAGAGCGACCTCGTGCCGGCAAAGAGTTAGCCAGCATGGCTCGTCTAGAAAATATACCGGGATTCCCACCCTCTGGGAATACCTCATTCCAGAAGGCTTGCCTCTTCGCAAGAAGGTTGTGCCACGTTCCGGACATCCGTCGTATGCCTGCCTTTTGCTCGGCATTCCCAAACAGAGCGACCTCCTGCTGGCAAAGAATTAAGTGACATGGCTCGGCTAGAGATACGGGACTCCGTGCCAGGCGGACAAGACGTGCACGCTGAAAGGCGACACGTGCTGGTAGGACCCTGCCGCCTCGTGTGGCTCGTTCACGACGGAATCTGCATGCGATTCGCCACCGAAAGACTGCGAATGGACGCTCATCGTTTGGGTCAGAATGCAAAGAATCTGCGGCAAAAATCTGCATCGCCGGCGTCGCGGTTATCTCTTTGCACGTGATGTGCCATGCTTTCGCCTCTTAAGCTCGCCTTGATCGTCGCGCTCAGGCGCGGCGCGCTTGGCGCCTCGCTTCTCCTTCGATTGCTCGTCCAGGTGCATCGGTTGCGCGTCGATAGTTGCGTCCTTACGGCGGCGCTTGGATGCCCGCGTCGTCTTCTGTGGTGTTGCCGAGGTTGATCGTCGCGTCTTCGTCTACGCTCATCGACCTCGGCATGCATCGCAACGCGTGGACGGTTTGCGTGTCGCACGAAACCGAGGACAGCTGCGGCCACCTTGTGGCAGGACTGTACTCCGAGGTAGGGAACTCTCTCTCGTCAGTCCCCCGTACTTGCGCCCTGGGGAGGGGTGCGAAAAACGCACGTCGTCAGTTCTCAATTAAACTTCAGTGCATGGGTGCCCGGGTCCCAAAATTTTGATTTTCGATTCCCGGTAGGTTGCAACTTTTGCGTGATGTCTCGTGTTTTCTAACTTGTCGTTCTCTGACAAAACTGAATAGGCCTGGAATCGAAAATCACAGGCTGGGAATACCGCATTGCCTTGACCAGTCGTGTCCCCAGGCAGCTTGCGCCGTGATCCGGACATCTGTAGATAGGCAGCTCTCGGTTCGTGGGGTTTAACGTGTATCACGGGAGACAATGTCTGAAGGCGTGAGGTTGCGTATCGTGTTGCAAGCGAGGTCTTCTTCGGTGTGCAGGAGAATGACCGGGCTGACTACTTGCGTGCGCTGTGGGAGGGGGTCGTTGTTATTGGTGCTGGTTTTGAGGGATAAGGAAACGGTAAGAAATGTTTTTGCGGTGGCCTCCGCCGGTCTGGTAGTCTGTGTTACCTCCTTTCTTTTACACTCGTTCACTCTTTTTCTCACTTTGGCTAGCCAAAAAAGACTCCTGCGACCGACACCACGAACACATTCGCAAGGAACGTGGGCCTGGGCTCCCCGCGTGCATAGATGTTGAGCAGGGGTCGCCATGTAGCTCAGCCGACGCGGGTCAACACTGGTACTTTCATGGGATGTTCACCGGGAAGGGTCCGACCTAACCGTTAGGCAACAGCAACGTCGAAAAAGCGGAAAACCTTAGATTAATGTTTAGGCAGAGCACTGCCTCTCATGCATGGTTGATGCTAGCATCAAGTCTTCTTCGAGGAAGATGTTGTGCAGGAAAGGAATGCAAAATAGAAAGAGGTAAAAAGGGGTAAAAAGGGGGAGGGGGAAGAAGATAGAGAATCGGTGGGGTTGACAAGCTCGTAAGTGGTTGTTTGTAGAGAAGGGGGGTTTTGTTGCAATTTGGTATGGTTGTCTTTTGTTTGTGCGCACGTGTGTGTACTATTTGATAGATTTTGACACGACGCGCTGCCAACCGTCTCTTTTTAATCAGGTCCATCCCCTCTTGATAGACCGTGATTCACTGTGATACACAGCGGCAGGCAGTTCGATGCAGTTCCAGGAGATAGGGATGGACCTGATAGACTGTGGTGGACCGTGATTCACTGTGATACACAGCGGCAGGCAGTTCGATGCAGTTCCAGGAGATAGGGATGGGCAGGCGCACTCTCCCCAGTACAGAAGGCACGATGAGCTTGCTGAAAGGGGGGGCAGCACACACCTCAATAGAGCCAATGCCACACACGAAGGCGACGACAGCTGCCTCTGACGGGTTGTATGCCTGGACCAGCTCCAGCACGGTGTGACACGCGTACAGCGAGAGCCGCGGGTTCTGCACTATGGCACGCGCAGGCAGGTACACGAAGTGGTTGCTGGTATCGACGGTGTGCAGCGGTTTGAAGCGCTCTGTGTGTTTTGTGCGCTTGCGGGGGAAATCGGGTGTGCGCGTGGCAAGCATGTTCGGGATTAAAGGAAAGGGCAGGGTGCTACTGAGTTCGGTGGGGGGGGCAAAGAATTTGACAATCTGCGCCGTGTCTCGGTCCTTTAAGCCACGGACGCACAAAGCGGACTATCGTCAGCGCATCTGTAGACAGAACAGCTGGTGAGGGGGGAGAGATCTTAGTTTAGTGTTTAGGCAGTACTGTCTGTCTCTCATGCATGTTTGATGCTAGCATCAAGTTTTCTTCGAAGATTATGTCAATAGAAAGACACACAACACAAGTGGAGAAAGAGGAAAAGTTAAGGGGGTAGAACTCCGTATGTAGGGACGATTTATCCTCGAGAGAAAAGAGCTATGTACTGCCGTGCAATAATGGTGGAAAAAGTCACTCGAAATTCAAAAGTTTCGCGTGCCCGAATCAAAAAACTCGAGTGGAATAATGACCCATCGAAGCTATTATCCCATAGTGAGGCTCATTATTCCATTATCCCACTGGGGTATTTTCACTTCAGGCTGAAGAATGTGCAGTCCAAAATGCGAGCGGGTGGGGAGAAAGTGGTACAAATGGGTTAAAACGCCACGATGTCACCCAGACCGTTGCATTCTCTGCAATATTGCAAATGTAGTTCACGGGGCCGGCCCACGGGGCTTGACCGGCCCCACGGGATTTGAAGAAGTTGTGGGACTCACACAGCCCTGGGCAAACCCGGACACGTGAAAGGAATGTCTCGGTTTCCAGTCAGCTTTTTGGGACAATCTTGAGAGCAGAATTTTGCTTGTATTGAAAGACTGCTGAGCAACCGTGACCAGTGGAAGACTTGCATTAGCTGGGACATTGTTGCACCTCCGTCAGCTGTCTTTGTTGCACTGGAACGACTAAGTGAGTGTCCAGTGTGTGCCTCCTTGTTGTACTCGTTGGGCAGCCAAGCAGCGTCGATAGCGAGTTTGCTGACAATGTTTTTCCCCACTCGGCTGTTTGTGTACCCCAGTCGAGCCGAGCCATGGTGTTTTCCTCAATGCAAAGTTGAGGAAAGCCATTTCCCACTCGATAAACACACTGCCATTGGGTTTCTCGTCTCGTGGAATAACGAGGCCTTCGTGAGTGGCTCAAATGAGGTCCTCCATGGGATAAAATTACCATCTTATCGAAATGGGCATTATTCGATAAGATAAATAGCTGTTTTCCCACGAGTAAAAGATCCCCCACTTTCTCGAGTGAATGAAATAGGGTTTCCACCACACCACGCGACTTTTCCGCGCACACACTTGCGCACACGCCAAAACCATGAAGCCCACTACGCCCCGAAAATCAAAAAGAAAGATGCACAAGCGCGAAAGACAGAGGTTAGAGAAGCCGTCGTCAATGCTATGATGCCCACTACCCAAGCCAACGACCTACTTGATCATATCCGGTCTGCACACGTCGCCTCTACTTCAAAAGCCTTCGCGACAACGAGTAAAGGCGAGAGCGTGTCACACCGTGTCAGGCTTCAAGATGCTCCGTATGGGAATCAGCATGTGCCGGACAACTCCAATGAAGTTTGCTGACATGTTGCAGTTGAAGGCACTACCTGGGTTGTCTTACACTGGCCACAGTTTTCGCCGTAGCTCGGTGTGCCATTTGTCTGAGGGGAAACAACAATACCCGAGCTGCAGTCGTTCTTTGCAAAAGTACGTCAACCAAATAACACGCGTTTACTTGAAGATTGCCGCCACCTTGGCGGATCGCGCCGAGAAGCCGTTGTCTGCAATGCGACCATCAATGGTAGCACACCATGTGGTGTTTACAACATCACTGTCGGAGGACATGCAAGGGTTTCCTTTGGACTCCACAAGTTCCAACTCAGGACAGACTGAAGGTCCACTTGCCTGCAACCTGAACGATAGGGACTCTGAAGATGACCAAAAAGCTGTACCCATCAGCTTTCTATGGATGTCTCCTGTAGAACTAGTTTTCTCCCTTTCGTTTGCAATCGAACCCACGAAATGGCTACAGTACAGGAAGAGGAGGTACAGCGCGAGAAAAGGTAGCTACCGAGCGAAAAGTAGCCCTCCGGTGTGTAACGAGCGTGCGGAAAAGTCGGCGGGCAGGTGGAAAAGACTGCTTCTCAGTCGACGACCTTTGCCGAACGCAGAGCTCAAAAAAAAAAAAAACAGCATGGCGCTGGGGTGAGTTTCACGTAGCACGCGGCCAACTGCTAGTATGTTCGGGCTTCATCGTGCCATCTAGAACGATGTGTCAACCATCTACTTCGGCCAGTTGTGCTCGGTGAGAAAGGGAAGGCCCAAGCAAGAACAGGTAACGATGGACCAGCGCAAAGCAGCGCACCGTGCGCACGGCAGCATGAGAAGCAGAGAAAGAGAGAGAGTTTGTCACGCCTTAGCAGTCCCAGGGCCCGGTCCCACCCTCCTGTCATTTTTTCGTGTTCTCGTTGTCATCGCTATCGCGCTGACTTTCCGAGAGAGAGAGAGAGAGAGAGAGAGAGAGAGAGAGAGAGAGAGAGAGAGAGAGAGAGAGAGAGAGAGAGAGAGAGAGAGAGAGAGAGAGAGAGAGAGAGAGAGAGAGAGAGAGAGAGAGAGAGAGAGAGAGAGAGAGAGAGAGAGAGAGAGAGAGAGAGAGAGAGAGAGAGAGAGAGAGAGAGAGAGAGAGAGAACACATAAAACAAGTCAAAGGGTGTGGGCCTCCACCGTCAGGTGGGCAGGCTAGTTTCGGGGTGGCTCCCTGGGAGGGACAGGGGCGGGGTTGTCACGCCTTAGCAGTCCCAGGGCCTCTCCCCTCCCACCTATATGTGTTCTCGCTGTCATCGCTACCGCGCTGACAACTCCGAGAACACATAAAACAAGTCAAAGGGTGTGGCACGTCACCGCGAAGCGGAAAGCGGCGCCGGGAACCGAGGCAACGAGGCTCCCCGCGTGTACGGGTCCGCCTGCTGTTCGCCCGACGGCACCCGGCCTGGACACAGGACGATCCTTCTGCGGTCAGCGGCACGGATAGTCCGTGATAAGACGCGATTCGCGGCGTAAGAGGAGGAGCTCCCCTTAGCCACGGCGCCTACAACCGCCGCGTTGTCACGCCTTGGCAGTCCCAGGGCCTCTCCCCTCCCACCTATATGTGTTCTCGCTGTCATCGCTACCGCGCTGATAATTCCGAGAGAGAGAGAGGAGAGAGAGAGCGAGAGGCGCGTTAGAGTGTAGTGGACGATTTTAGCCGAGCTCGGCGGCTCGTGGTCGGGCGCGCGGCCCCGAAAGGTCGGGGGCCGGTCGCTGTGCTTCTTGCGCAGGGCCGCCAGCCTCCCGCACACTTCGGCGTGCCTCGCCTTGTGCACTTCCGCGCAACGCTTCACCGCAGTACGCCACCACCGAGCAGCCCGGGCACAGCGCGTTGCCGTGGCTCTTCGTCCCGCAGCTCTCGCAGGGCGGCGCGTAGCAGGTCCGAAACCTCGCTTTCTCGCTCCCCCCGCCGTCAAATCGCTCAATTCCAAATTTTGTTAGAGTGTAAGTTTTTAGAAGTTCTTGGTGCTCCCAAATGACGTGTCCAGAAAGATCCCGACATACACGGTATCATGCAGGGTCAAAACCTTGTGTCTTGTTAGAAATGGCCAATTTTTTTTTCCGGAAAAAAATTGGGTTTTTTGAATTTTAAAATTTTGGAACAAACTCTGCAGTAATTTTTGATGACGTTGAGCAAATTTTTTTTTTTTCCAAAAAAAAAATTTTGAGCCCATCGGCCCCGCGGGAGCGTGTTTTAAAAAGACACAAGGTTTTGACCCTGCATGGTATGCATGTATGTCCGGTTGGTCGGTGTTGGGTTAAAGGTTTACAAGTTACAATACGAAACGAGTCAAAAACGGAGGGTCACACACCGGTGGCCACGTCCACGAGGACGACGCCCCGGCCGTGCCGGTTCACGTTCTCGGCCGCGAAGTCAGCGATGGCGAGGCGGTACTTGACGAAGTACGCCGCCGTGTCGCGGAGCGCTGCCTGCGGCTCGGAGGCAGCCCAGTCGTTGAAGTAGCCGAGCTGCGCGGCCGGCGGCGGCTCGTGGTCGGGCGCGCGGCCCCGGAAGGTCGGGGGCCGGTCGCTGTGCTTCTTGCGCAGGGCCGCCAGCCTCCCGCACACTTCGGCGTGCCTCGCCTTGTGCACTTCCGCGCACGCTTCGCCGCAGTACGCCACCACCGAGCAGCCCGGGCACAGCGCGTTGCCGTGGCTCTTCGTCCCGCAGCTCTCGCAGGGCGGCGCGTAGTGCTTCGCCAGCAGGTCCAAAATCTCGCCCTCCCGCTCGGCGCCGCCACTCCCGCGGCGGAACGCGACGAAGACGACGAGCACCATCAGCGCGACGGCGGCGACGGTCACCAGCGCGGCCGCCGCGACGCGGCCGGCGTTGAAGTCCACCGGGCCCGCCGCGGGGCGCGGCTCCGGTTTCTGTTGCCGGGGGTCGCCTGCTTGACCTGCTTCGCATGTATCGCTTGCCTGGCCTGCTTGGCCTGTTTCGCCTATTTGACCTGCTTGTCCCGCTTCCGCTGCCTGGCCTGCTTGGCCTGTTTCGCCTACTTGGCCTGCTTGGCCTGCTTGGCCCGCTTCCGCTGCCTGGCCTGTTTGGCCTGCTTGGCCTGGTTCGCCTATTTGGCCTGCTTGTCCCGCTTCCGCTGCCTGGCCTGCTTGGCCTGTTTCGCCTACTTGGCCTGCTTGGCCTGCTTGGCCTGCTTGGCCTGCTTGGCCTGCTTGGCCTGCTTGGCCTGCTTGGCCTGCTTGGCCTGCTTGGCCTGCTTGGCCTGCTTGTCCCGCTTCCACTGCCTGGCCTGCTTGTCCCGCTTCCGCTGCCTGGCCTGTTTGGCCTGCTTGGCCTGGTTCGCCTATTTGGCCTGCTTGTCCCGCTTCCGCTGTCTGGCCTGTTTGGCCTGCTTGGCCTGCTTGGCCTGGTTCGCCTATTTGGCCTGCTTGGCCAGCTTCGCCTGGCTGGCTTGCGTGGCCGCTTTCTTCTGTTGTCCTGTCGTTTTCCCCGACTGCACGGTCGCTGCGTCCCGTCCGCGCACCCCCGCCTTGTTCGCCGCCGTGCGCTTGCTTTGCGCGCACTCCGCCTTCCGCGGCGCCGTCTCCTTCGCCGGTTCCGCCTCCTGTTGTGCCTTTCTGCGCTTCGCCGCTCGCAGCGCGGCTCTCCCGTTCTTCGCCCGCTGCTGCCTGCACGCTGCAGTGCTCAGCGTTGTGCCCGTCCGCCGAGCACAGCGGAACCCCATCGCCCCCAACCCCGAGAGCCACGGCCAGCAGGGCGGCCGCCGCGACACATTTGGAGAACACCTGGCATCCCGGCATACAGAACAGAGGGCGGCAGCGGCGTGCCCCTTTTTCGATTTGCCTCGCCGACCGATCAACCGGGATTAAAAGGGAGGGGGGGGGGGTGCAGGGTTGGCGTGCTGTGCTCTGTCGTCTTTCGACTTCCTTTTTGTTTCCTGTCTCGGGTTCATTCCGTCGAAGAAGACTTTTAGAGTTTTAGTTCGCTTGAGAATCCGGGATGTTAGAGTCTTCGGGGTACCTTAGTTAGCAACTACTGACCTAGTACCTTGTTAACACAAAAACTCATTGTAGAACGTGGGGGGCCCAAGACTACACTCCACGAAGGAATGTACTTGGTGTCGGTCACAAACAGTCCCGGACATGGCTAGCCATAACCCATAACGAAAGCGTGCACTAAATATACAACCCGTGTAACCATAATATTATAGCCCTTTCTTGCTCTAAGAGAACCCACCCTAAAACCCCGGAATTTCAAGCGAACTGTAACTCTAAAAACCCGGTTCGAATCAGATCGGATAGTAGCCGGGGAACTGGGTTGACCTCCTTCTGGCACGCCCTCCGTCTGCAAGGTGTGTACACCACGCATGCTCTACGAGAGTAAGAGTGCTGTAGTATGGTTGAAGATAAAACAGTGGTGTCACCTGAGGGGGGTAATCTCAGGCCGGCCGCGTGATAAAGCCGTTGAGCGGCGGCTGCCGGCTTATCCCGCGACACATTTGATGTGTAGTTGGTTTTTGTGAACTAACTACTGTGCAGAAAGAGTCGTGTTGGCACTCTTTCTGTTCTGTTCCCGGAAAAGGTCGCGTTGGCAGAAACGGTGAAGATGCTAATTGTCACAGGGTTGGCGAAATGAAAGCGAGAATGTGGGGTAAGCCCTGATTATTAGATTCACGGTTAACGAAACTAGCGCACAAGGTTTGCCTGATCTCGCACGATACCAAATAGATGCTCTATTCAAACTCTCGTGTGTGGTGCAGGGAGTTTCCGGTCGCCTCGCTCCAACTGCGTGCGGTCAACGAGCCCTTCTTGGGTTTCCAGACTTTTGGGGCTTAGTTTTACGGATCCGTGTTTTATGGTTACGCTTCCATTCTTTATTTTCCCTTACGTTCGCTTCTTGCGGGGAAAGCCTGCTGCAAGGGAGCCAAGCTTCCTGTTCGGAGGTACTGCACAGAGCCACGGGCCTACGGGTCGAGTGGCTACCGATTTCCCGAACTAAAGCATCAAGGTGTGGCGCACCTTGGGGGCTTGGCGTTCGCGCTGAACACAAGCTCGTCGAGACATTCAGCCACAGGGCAGAGCGGACGGGGTTGCCGCACTGTGTGCTGCCTCAGCTTTGCAAGCTGTGGTTGACCGTCGTTTTTTTTACGTTCCTGGAGCCTTTTCCTTCCTTCCCTTACTTTCGCAAGTCACGGTTACCTTAGGCACCTGGGTGCAGGGCGAAAGAGAGAAAGCAAAGAACCGCACAGACACGATTGTCGAAACGAACGGACAGCTGCTGGAGCAACAAAAGAACAACCATACAATAAAAAGAAGAAAAGAGAGGCCGGCAAAAAAAAGAAGAAATACTCGGGGGGAGTGTCACACCACCCCCCCACGGTATTAAACCCGTGGTTTCCCTTTGGTTCGCGTGAATTACAGCGCATTTCCTCTTTGCAATTCGATTAGCGGCCTCGGTCGAGTATTTCCTACAAAGCAGGTAGTGTATTAAGAAAAAGGGAGACGCAGAATGAAAGAAGCGGAAGAAAGAAGGCAAGAAAGAAACGAGGGTCTGAACAATCAAAAGCGCGGAAGGCCGGAGGAGAGCTGTGGTCTTCCTGGCATGCCGCCCTGTTAGGAGGGTTGATTTCGACAAGTTCGCCAGCCTGGAGCGGACTTTCGCTGAGAAGAGCTCACAACCTGTCAATTCTCGGAATAGTCCTAATTCATTCCGTCGAGAAACGTCAAAGATGTGATGCATCCGTGTTGGCCAATCTAACTGCTGGCATCACATTTTTCAACAAGAAATCAATATTCGGTGGAAGCCGTTGGTACCACCAAGAAGCATTTGAAGCGCTTAATTGACACTGTATTTGCTGACGTTGTAGAAACGCCAATAACTGCAGTTAACAGTTTCCTCCTCCGGCGGGGAAGCATCCTGCCTGCCGATGTGCGGGGTTGTGGCCCCTCGTTTCTTTGATTGCTTTCAGCCCAATTCACAGCTTCTATGAGGGACTTGATGCACCACGAATGTCTTTCTGAGAACTTTACACACAGCCTTCAGGGGTGTATTGGTTCAAGGAGGTTCAGGTTTTGGTCGTGGAGAATGACCTCGCCCAAGCTCGTTTTCCCCGAGATAAGGCAGTCACTCTTCCGCTGGTGATGGCGGCTACGTAAAAGACGTCTCCTTACTTCTCCCTCCTTCGGCAGTTCTCGGCGGACAACGCGCAGAGCAGAAACTCCGCAGGAGCCGACCCGGGGCCTTGTCCTACACAGTTTCGCAACAGCCGGTGCTCGTGCCAAGAAGAATCGGGTACCCAAGTTGGGTGTCAACCCCCTCCTCCCTCCCTCTTTTGCACGTCTTCCCGGTCCTGGGACTTCGCAGACCGAGAGCCGAGTATTTTGCGGTCCAGATGCATCCCGAAATTGAATCCTGCCCACACCCAGGGCATGGCGACTTTCGAATGCACCTGGTCCGCAAAAAACTCGGGTTCATCTGGGAGGTCCCGGAGCTGAAGAAGTGCGAGAGGGTGGCCTTACCAAATGCAGGCCACGTCATTCCGAAGCATGGTCCTACCCTCCGAAAGCGCCAATTTTCAGAGGGCCGGGGTGGGTGGAGGGGAGTGTTGTTGTATCCAAAGCTGGGGGTCATATCGAATGTCGTGTGTGCTGCGACAAAGACAAAGAGGAACCGCTGCTGCGTTCAAACGGTTTGTTGAACGCTTAAGCCCGCCACTGAACCCAGATTTACCTGTGTTTCGTGTGGGCTACAGCACATTTACCTCCTTTGATCTTGGAATATTGTTGCGTTAGTGGGGAGTCACGCATGCCGATGAGTACCACACTCTGCTTGCCTTTCGCTGCGTGGCACCGGATGGGTCACTCTTGGCGTGATTCTGTCGTGGTGCAACCCTTTGATCTTTCGCAACTGGCAGTCTCCTCAAGCATTTCCTACAAAGCAGGTGCTTATACAAAAAAAGAACTTGGGGTTTCGGCGGAGTCCCGTGTCCAATTCCCGGCACCGGGTACGAAGGCCGCAGGCGCTCTTTTCCCCCGGCGATGACACGAACGACCAGCTAACGAGCGCCCCTACCACGGCCGCTTTGCCGACGCGGTGGGCAGAGGCTAAAAGCTAGAGAGTTTGAAAGCGGGGGACGGTGCAAGTTTTTGCGGGTTCGTTCGTCCGGCTTTTTTTTAAGGGCGGGTGCAGTTGCACGTGTTTTTTTGTGCGCAGCGCACTCGCTTTCGGGGTGTGGCTCGGGCACGCTCTGCTTGACTCCGGCTCTTGAGCTGGACACCGCTACGGTGGTCCACGTGGGCGCACGCAGCGCATTTTCCTCCTTCGTGATTCGCACCGGCCGCCCCCTCGAGAATACCCGCAAAAAACGCACATGCTTATTCGCGAGAATGTTGCATGCCAGAGGGTTGGGGCCTTGGCGTTGCGGATCCACAACGCGCCCCACACCACCCCCCCACCCCCCGAACGCTCAGTACTTCCCCTTGCCTCCCTTCTTCCCGCCCTTCTTGCCGCCTTTCTGGAACCCGTATCCCCAGGCGGGCTGCCAGCCCTTCGCGAAGCCTTTGCCCTTTCCTCCTTTTTTGCCGCCGCCCTTGGCCGGGAAGGCGGCCACGGGGGCCGCGGAGTAAGCCCCCTCGGGCATGGGGTATGCGCCGGTCTCCATGACCGGCTGGTACATGTCCGCGTCTGCGATCGGCTCCGGCTCCGCCTCGGGTTCGTCGTTCCCGCCGTCGGGCACGACGACGCCGTAGGCTTGGATGTCCTCTTCGTCGTCTTCCGCCGGCGGGTCGACGGCGGCGGCGGCGGCGGCGGCGCCCGTGTCCGCGAGCACCGCCTCGGCCTCCTTCAAGAGTGCGGGTTCGCGCTTCTGCATCGCGGCAAGCTCCTCCGGCGTCATCGCCGGCGGCTTCGGCGCGGATGGCACCTTCGCCGGGGGCGGCAGCCCGCCTGGCATCGGCGAGTCGACCGTCACGCCCGCGATCAACGCGTTAATCTCGGAGGAATCATCCTTCGGCTTCTGCGGCTGCTGCTGCTTCCCTTTGCCCTTGAACCCGGCCTTGCCACCCTTCGCGCCCTTCTTCCCGCCGCCCCACTTTCCCTTGCCGCCAGCCCACGGGGCCTGCTGATACGGCGTGTACTGCGGCCGCCACTTGCCGCCTTTGCCCAGCGGTGTGAACCCGCCGTCTCCGTTGCCCGGCGCGTCAAGAGAGAGCATTGGGCCGTCGAAGGTATCCATTTCGTGTTCTCTTGTGTGTATCCAGCGACAGTATCTAGGGGTTGTGTAGAGGCTTTCTGACGATCCCCCCGGGATGTGTGAGCGTGTGTGTGTTGTGTGTGTGTGTGTGTGTGTGTGTGTGAGTTCCTTTATTCTTGTATCTTTGCGGGGTTGGTTTTCTTCACGCGTGGGGGTGGGGGGTGGGAAACGGAATGCGCTAGCTGCGGGTTTGTTCTTTTACTTGATCGTTGGAGAAACGTGCGCCCGGTGGATGTCCTTTCAAAAAGAGGACAATGTGACGATGTGATGATTGGAGGAAGGAGGGGTTCAGGGCCCCCTGTAGGTGCCGGGGGGTTTGCGGATGTGATCGTATGTCTTCCTTGTTCTCTCTCACGGTTGTTTCCCCGTTTTGTGGTGTCGTGCGGTGGGTGAGTGTGTGATGCTTTTTAACTGCTGTATGTGTTGGTTCGCAAGCAACGGTCACCCCACCCCAAACCCTAGCACAAAGATACCACCAAGATACTAGCACCGCGCTTCGCTCCTTCATGCGCACAAGCAGAACTCACCTGCTTGGTAAGTTTCATGCAGAACGCTGCCGCTGCGAACTACCAATGTTAGGATCAACGATCTGATGTTAACAAGATAAAACTCTCCTGAACGATCCCAAGCACCTACGTTAGCACGACCGAGCGTCAGCAGCAAGCCCACTTTTTTTGGTGGCACTGAATACTTCCCAAGCTTCTGAAATAGACTCAAAATGCAACCTTACGAGACCACCAGATCTGTCCTGCACAGGCCCCATGTGAACCACGTGCACGGTACTCAGCCTCAGAACCTAAAGAGAGTATGCCCGAGACACCCGAAAAACGCGCGCTACGGGTACAGCTAGAAGGCGGCGTGAGTCACGATTTAACTCCAGCTTTTGCTTCAGCTTCCGAACCGGTAATGCGAAAACAAGAAAAGGTCATCTCAACTTCACAGTTCACTTCACAAAAGTGGCTAACGCTTAACAACTCGCACTTGGCCCACAACGCTGCGATCACTTGCTCTTCTTCACGTTTGCAGGGCCGCTTGCATTTTTCTTCGCGCGTATTGTATTTTGGAAAGGTGGATTTACTTGGTGTGGCCCCATAACTCGTGTGTCGTGTGTGCTCCCTCTCCAGGCGCGGGTCTGAGACTCTCAAAAGAAACGGGCTGGGTGCATGAGGAAGAATGAGAATACGAAAACACAAGCCGAGGAGGACAGCGGATGGCAAGAACAAAATGAAAGCAGGGAGGAAAAACGGTTTACAGGTACAAAACAGCAGTGGGCGGGAAGAATTGTTGTAGGGAGGCGGGGATTGCGAGAACAACACCGCGGTCATCGGCGCGGAACCTGAGTTTCTGCAGACAGGACAGCGACGGCTGTTCTCAGCCATAAAACCACGAGAGCACAGGATCCGTCTCGGGGAGAAGGTTCTGACCGTTATGTAACCCCATGCCTCGTTTCATAGAAGAGAGAGAGGAATCTCCAGAAGGGGGAAATAAGATTTCCGTGCGGTGCACGCACGAAAGCCCAAATGGCCAGTATGGTTTTAGAGTGCAAGTTCACTTTTTAGAGTTAAAGGTCGCTTGAAATTCCGGGGGTTTAGGGTCTCCGTGTGACCGTTGATGAACGGGCTCTCATAGAGCAAGACAGGGCGATATGGTTACGGGTTGTATATTTGGTGCACGCTTTCGTTCGGTTTTTGGTTCATATCCAGCGCAATGCTTGCCTGTTGGTAGCTTCAAGTTGGGGCCGGTCTCTACTTGAAATCAGGCTTTCGACCTGTGAGATCGAGCGAGTTGTGTCTTCCCCTTGTACGTACAATGGTACCACACTTCCGGGCCAAGCTATTGCCACTGGGGGGCAGGGGGTTCTTTGCTACCAGAGTTGAGCCAGTCCACTATCGGATAGCCTGCAGTTGGTTTCCGAAGGAAACGGGTCCCAAGAATCTTGCAGGACCACCAAATATCAGGCTCGCATTATGCACGGGCGAATGGACTGCAGGGACATCGCCACAGATTATTTGCATGCTTGAACGATGAGGGGCTACGACGGGTGGATCCCCATATTTCCGATCTACAACCCAGTGCATCAGAGCGTGGACCGGCTCAGCCTATATCGGTGCCTCGGAGGATCAAGGGGAGGAGGTGGTTGCTTGTATTTGCATTCATGGTTCGGAAGTAGTAGTAGTAGTAGTAGTAGTAGTAGTAGTAGTAGTAGTAGTAGTAGTAGTAGTAGTAGTAGTAGTAGTAGTAGTAGTAGTAGTAGTAGTAGTAGTAGTAGTAGTAGTAGTAGTAGTAGTAGTAGTAGTAGTAGTAGTAGTAGTAGTAGTAGTAGTAGTAGTAGTAGTAGTAGTAGTAGTAGTAGTAGTAGTAGTAGTAGTAGTAGTAGTAGTAGTAGTAGTAGTAGTAGTAGTAGTAGTAGTAGTAGTAGTAGTAGTAGTAGTAGTAGTAGTAGTAGTAGTAGTAGTAGTAGTAGTAGTAATGGTCGCGGTATCTCCTTGCCTGCTGCTCGATACGTCGGGGATTCTGCTGGGTCTCTTCAAGATAACAACTCAAAACCATTTCAACTAACTCCAGGAAGGTCATGGCAACTCCACGCCTGCTACGTGTATCTTCAAGCTAAGATAAATCCATTTCAACTAATCCACTGATGCGCTATCTTCGAGGCCTGTCAAGAGGAAGGAAACATGCACTGAACCTAGCAACAGACTGACTTGCGAACGGGATGAAAGGAGTGGTCCAGACGTACCAACGCCGACCAAGACGATCACCCGGGGGCAAGGGTGGGTGGGAATTTGTTTAACGTTTTAACTAGCTAAGGTTGACCTCCTGTTGGAGTGGTTCACATTGGTTCCGAGCACTGACGGCAATTCAATGCGCCAATTCCCTCAGTAAACTGCAGGAATGGTCGCGGTATCTCCTTGCCTGCTGCTCGATACGTCGGGGATTCTGCTGGGTCTCTTCAAGATAACAACTCAAAACCATTTCAACTAACTCCAGGAAGGTCATGGCAACTCCACGCCTGCTACGTGTATCTTCAAGCTAAGATAAATCCATTTCAACTAATCCACTGATGCGCTATCTTCGAGGCCTGTCAAGAGGAAGGAAACATGCACTGAACCTAGCAACAGACTGACTTGCGAACGGGATGAAAGGAGTGGTCCAGACGTACCAACGCCGACCAAGACGATCACCTTCCTTCCACCCCGCCGCCAGTAAAGAATGCCACCACCGCCTGTGTGACGGAAGCAATAGACTTCGGAGTCAGCGACGTCAGGGGCACCCGCGATGGGAGATCTGCAGGGTTCCCTTCGCTCCGCACCCAGCGGACAGAGAGTGCGCAACCAAGGGTTCGCACCCTGGCAAGACCAGAAACCACCGCGTTGTTCAGGTCTGCGTCTCGCATGCTGAACCCTTTCCGCGCTACTCCCTGCACGGTGGTATTGTCCACCACAACATCGATCCGTCCACCGGCAAAGGCGTCCGGGATCGACATTGCCGAACGTTCGAAGGCCATGGCCTCTAGAACATTAATGTGCAGCCTCGATTCCTCGGCTGACCAGGGAGCCCCCAAGATGGTTATCTCCGCCGTACGAGAGTCCACGAGAACACCACCCCATCCCTTCTTGCTCGCATCAACGAACACTGTCAACGACGGTACAGGGAGCTTCGTCGGTATTGCCCGTGGCCTCATGACCGCGTCTATCCAACCTTGCAAAGATGAGCGTATGCATGGAGACAGGGAAACTTGTTCCGTCGGCATCCTCGTTCCTCGGTTCAACGAGTTCGTTACTCTGCGCATGAATTTCAGCGCAAACCAGAACGAGCCGGGGAAAATGCCCGCAATTGCAGATGCGTGGAGCAGCCTGCCCCCCAAGGCTTCGATATCACCGGCAGAAAGCGACGAAGCCTGGAGCTCGTACCGCGTCGTCATCAGCTTTCTGCAAAGCTTGCTGCTCAGCGAGACCTGCGAGACACTGTGTCGCCAGTCGACCCCGATGAATTCATAACGGGGTGCAGCCGTCCGGGAATCAGCGTCTTTCCATGTCAGCGAGCAGTCCACCGCCGTCTGGTCCAACCGCCGCGTCGCTGCAAGAACGCACTGCCTTGAGCCAGCGTAGCGAATGTTGTCGACCCAAACATGGACAACAACTTCACCCTCAACGAGCTCCGGCAACACGAAGTCGGGATGCCCGGCTGACACCGCTGCCAGCGTGTGCATGAGCTCGGGCGCACATGCATGGCCCATCGGGAGACGGTTCAACTCCCACCAGCTGCCGTCGTCCGTTGTGAAACGGAACAAGTGTCGAACGGCTTTCGGGATCTCTATTGCGTAGAATCCCGTGCGGAAGTCACGAGTAGTCCCGCACTCTTCATGTACTGCGCCCAAGTAGTGGGACACGTGAGCCAACGGAACGGACGCAACATAACCGGCGGCTTCAGCCGCACGGTTTCCGTCGAGGGTCCAAAGAATGAACCGTTGCCGAAGAGAACCGTCTTTCTCCTCAAGAACCGTGAACGGCACCGAGGCCCAGGGGCCCGGGCCTGCTGCCCTCGCGGCTATCTCGTACTCCTCGAGCTGCTTCGCGTGACCCAAAACCAGCCTCGACGGGGATCCAAGCGACGGCAGAATGCTGCTCACGTCCGGGTAAAACGTCTTCCGCCACGTGTCGTCGAAGCGCGAGCGAACGCTTTCGGTCATGCGGGCACGCAGTTTGTTGACGTCCATCGGCTTGACTGCGGCCACATGCAAAGGGGACTGGCGCTCTGCCGGCGTCCGAGGCAGCCGAGTCGACCCACCGCGACGCGTCACCGAGTGTGCCCGCAGCGTCCGAAACGCCTGATCCGACCGCAGATGGCGACTCAGAGATGCTTCGTCGCCTTCGCGGTTCCGAGGACCCGGGCGAGGGCGAGCAGATTGCCGCCGTAACGAATCGTTGTTTCCGAGATCGCTCCTTCCGTCCCACCCGGTTCTTCGTGCTTGGCGAGCCGGTGTACGCTGCACAGCGGGATCGAAACGCCACTCGCAATCAGGTCGAACAGACGCGTCACTGCACCCCTTTTGATGGAGTGCGCCGAGTAGCGTCGCATCTCGGGGGATCGCGTCCACATCGAATCCAGGCCCGTTGTCGTCAGAGAACACAGTTCGTCGAAGGGGGCACTCGCCTGGAACATCTCGGCCAGTTCGGGCGTCAGAGGGCCCACTATCACGGCAAACCTCGACGGTTTGAACGGGTTCCGCCGTCGGCCTTTCGGGGTTTGCTCCCAGTCGATCACGATCTCCTCCGGCGCGACACGCAGAAACTGCTTCGAGGACAGGGCGGCAGCCTCGGCCCACCTCGACGCCGATTTCCATGCCAGCAGAGTGCACATTTTCACCGCCGGCGCCTGCGATAACGCCCACTGCACAAGTGTCGCTCTGTCCACAGGTACTGCCTGAGCCCGCGGCACCGCCGCCCCCGAGTTGCGCAGTGCCGAAGCCATCATCCGCAATGGCTGGTTCTCTAATCCCATCGCCGCAAATGTCGCTGAAAGCGCCTTCGCGTACCCCAGGAGGCCCTGAGGACGAACCCCTGTCGCCGCAACAAACAGGCAGGCTGTGTCCGCATTCAGTTGCAGTTGCTGCTGTACGGTCCATGCACAGAGTCGGCGCCACAGTCTGCGGCGGTCCTGCAGAGTAGAATCCGCCCACATTTGTTGCATCAGAGCCACAAGCCGTGCCTCGGCACCCGTACGCGTCACTCGAACCTCCATCGTACGGCCGGTGGGACCAGAAGCTCCGCTTGTCAGCATTCGCTGAACCGCACGACCCACATTCGTCGGTGGCTGTTGCTGCATCACTACGGCCCGCGAAGAGTCGATGGACGGTTTGAGTGAAAAGAGCGAGGGTTGCGGCAAAGGAATCGCAGTTTCGACAGTCGGGTGGGGAGACGGAGCGGACTTTGGGCGAGGTACCCTGGAAGACACCGGGAGGCGACGAAGTACGAACTTGGTTGGTATCTTTAGTAGGGGGGCTTGTTGCTTTGGAACTGGCACATCTAGGCCTTGGTGGGGAGCCGCCAGTCATTTTTCCCCGGCCTTGGCGTTTCCCGGCTTCCATCCGGACTTGCCTCTCGGCTTGAAGCCGAACTTCTTCTTCTCCGTCCGGTGTGTGTCTCTCTTCCAGCCAGCCGTGGCCCGTTCCAGCTCATCATCGTCGCGCTGCCGCATACGGTCTAGCAGCTCTCGGCGCGGCGCGCCCTCCTCCACAAACTTCAACTGGACACGGAGCTGCATCAAGAGCTCCTGGCCAAGGCGCACCTGCTCCGCGCACTCGACCCAGTTCTCAAATTGGGCAGAGGCGAGAAGCCAGCACTTGAGCGCCGAGAAAGCGCTCTCAAGTTGCTCTCCGCCTGGCAGATGTTTCCGGCCAGCCACGTACCGCACTTCCAAGGCCAGGGCAAGTCCCTCGGGGTCTTTCTCCAGAGCATCACTCCACTTCGTGACATCCGTTTCCTCAACCGGGAACCTAGCGGCCCGCGCAGCCTTCATGTTTGGGGGGGCGCGTCCTGCCAACGACATGACCACCTCCGTCAGCACCCTCAGCTCGGCCTTCAAATCCGCCACCTCCGCTCCCCGACCTTCTCGCTCGATCTCTCCAGGTGGTGTTACTGGTTCTGGAAGTGCCTCGGGTACGTAGGCATCGCTCGGCTCCGACGGCGCAATCACCGTCGCCCGCAATCTGGCACCAGCTACCGTGGGTAGCTCCGGAGCGTCGTCCTTCCAGAGCCCCGCCCCCTTCAGTACGCGACGAACTAGCTGCGGATTGGCGACAGCAGCCTCAGCTAGCGTAGCCGCCAGCTTCCATCCTTCCCACGCTCCAACGACGCCGGCGCCAGGAGAGCCGGCATCGTACTCGAGCAGCTCGCACATAATCTTGTGCGCGCGCAGTCTGTCTTCTCCTGGTGTGTCGCCGAAAAAGAATACTGCCCAGCGCTCTACCTCCGAAAGGCGGATGTTTCGACGAGGGAGAGTCGGTCCAATCGACTCCTCAAACGCATCGCGCACGTCGTTGGGTACGGCAAAATTCTGAAAGCCGGTTTGCGACTGCTTCGAGAACGCAGGCATTTAAATTTGTTTAACGTTTTAACTAGCTAAGGTTGACCTCCAATAAAGTACAGAAACTGTAGCTTTTAAATCGTTGGTAGACCGGCTCAGCCTATATCGGTGCCTCGGAGGATCAAGGGGAGGAGGTGGTTGCTTGTATTTGCATTCATGGTTCGGAAGTAGTAGTAGTAGTAGTAGTAGTAGTAGTAGTAGTAGTAGTAGTAGTAGTAGTAGTAGTAGTAGTAGTAGTAGTAGTAGTAGTAGTAGTAGTAGTAGTAGTAGTAGTAGTAGTAGTAGTAGTAGTAGTAGTAGTAGTAGTAGTAGTAGTAGTAGTAGTAGTAGTAGTAGTAGTAGTAGTAGTAGTAGTAGTAGTAGTAGTAGTAGTAGTAGTAGTAGTAGTAGTAGTAGTAGTAGTAGTAGTAGTAGTAGTAGTAGTAGTAGTAGTAGTAGTAGTAGTAGTAGTAGTAGTAGTAGTAGTAGTAGTAGTAGTAGTAGTAGTAGTAGTAGTAGTAGTAGTAGTAGTAGTAGTAGTAGTAGTAGTAGTAGTAGTAGTAGTAGTAGTAGTAGTAGTAGTAGTAGTAGTAGCAGTAGGAATTGTTGCTGGCTTCTTCTGGCATCATCGCACTCGTTCTGAGGCGGGGTCTGCAGCCGGTGTTCGGCTGGCGTTCCTCTGGCAGCGCTCTCTCTCTCAAATGACAGTGAGAATCTGGGGAAGGCCCTGCTTGTTGATTCACGGTTGAACGAAGCTAGCGCACAAGGTTTGCCTGTTCTCGCACCTACTTTCCGCTTTCACACACCGGGGGAAACACCGACCATGAGGCAAGCTATGGGCGGGAACAAGTCAGGGAGAAGAACGGAGCAATCTTTACCAACAAACGAGTGACTTAAGGTGGCCGCTTGAGCGGCGCCAATCCGAGCGCACACAGCAGCAGTGACGTGTCGGCAATACTTGCACTTCAGGATGGGGCTGCCGTCATGAGCGTCGACGGCTAGCGAGTGTCGGCAGAGGGTGCAGTGGTCGGAGCAAGCTTGAACGTGGCAGGTCGGTGATGAGTTGGTCGATGTACTTGTGCGGGACCAGTGAGTGCAAAACAAAAAGAAAATGGCCTACGTGCCAGTTTCTCGCGCTTATTCCCGAATAAGGATGTCGATCACACCAAGAAAATTAGTATGGCGCTTTCTTTTGTTTGTTGCGTGGTTCGGAAGAAGAAAAATCAAGAACGCAGGTGCTCAATATGACAGCTGTATCGCGTCTCAGACAGGGCACATCTCACAGAATGCGAGGAAGGAAATCCGCATAGCATGAGGCGAGCGAGACGCCATCGTTATTCTTTTAGCGATATTTTCAAAACGATAATACTCGGTATCGCCCCCCGTGTAGTAGACTCGTAATTGAGACAATTTTGGGTCCGCACTGACTACAAGTGTTTGGGTAACTGAAAAAGCACCGATGGCAGCACTACAGCTGAAATGAGGGCGCACTACTTCGAAGCCAGTACCAAGAAGAAACACCAAGAAAAAGGGATGCGTAAACACCATTGCTGGGAGACAGATGCAGGATATGGGCACAGTTCTCGTAGTAGTAATGCGGGCGCTGGAGGCGTGTATTGTTGGAGTGTTCCCAAAAAACAGCCCGACTAGGGCACAACCACACAGGGAACCCAAAAACATTCGGAAACCCCTGGAAAGTTTGATCCACACTGGTGGGTTCATAAACGACGACCGGAGGAACGACGAGTTGTGTACTGCATTCAGCCAGGGAGCTGAAAGAAAGGGCGCTGAAGGGGGAGCGAAACCGCCGGTGGTGAAACCTGTGCTGGTATTCAAGCCACCGCCGAGCGCCAGAAGCCTCAGAAGCAGAGACGTGAAGACCGCGACATCGGTTTGGTGGTGAAGCAGGTAGACAAATGCCTGGCAGAGGGAGTGCTAAGGCGGGTTGGTTCACCTCCAGAAAGTTTGACACGCGCAAGTTGCGACACCTGCAAGCAGCCGATGAGAACACTGAAGAATGCCCAGCGGCGGACCCAAATTGACAGACACACACAAAGTTCACACTAGCGCTTGAAAAGAGGACACTTTTGGCCAGCGACAAAATAGGTGTCTCAATTAAACGGGGGGTTGGTAGAGTATTTGATGAAAAGCTCGGAGGAAGAGCGGTGCCTACCAAATGTCGCTGTTTCCATCTTTCGCCTACCGCTGCACGTCCTTCCTTCTCTCCCCCCGCGTGGCAACAAACTGTGCACTCGAAGCGAGATGGCACTCGAAGGGAAATGCTGTTGTCTGTGCGTGTTTGTGGGTGGTACGAGGATGATATCATGTGCACAGAGGATCGTTGGGTTAAGTCGGGCAGCAAAAAAAATGGAGGATACAGATTAGGTAGCTATGCCACTAGAACGGAGTGCGTTGCTCTGTTTCACAGCATTTTGTTTCCTCTTGTGCCTCTTTCGTTCGCCAGTGATTCGCCATTCATTTTATGTGTGGTTGACTATCAGGAAAAGTAGTGATCAGGCTCCAGGAGGGGAAGACCCTTTTCCGTACATTTGTAGCATGGCGGCTTTGCGCGTTTCTCTGCCGGAGCTTCACTGCGCGCTCGCGCAACGATGCCTTGAGAAGAAACTCAAAAAGAGAACTTGAGAACTTCGCTTTTGATTATTCCTTCCCGGGTTGAGAGACCAACGAAGAAAGAGTCGAGAGATTCGATCCTTTGGCATGTCGTTCACAGCGACGCTGGTATTACGAGTGAGGCGTGCGGACTTGATTGCACTCTCCGCCACTTATTTATTGCTCTTACGCTAGACGGATCCTGTACTGAGCGGTGTTCAAAAAGGTTTAGTGCTATTCTTGGCGGCTCTGGATTGTAGATCCAAAGATATATTGTGTGTGCTCAAGGGTGCTATCAATACCATGTGATGGGCGCTTGTGCGTCTCTGTCGCACCTACGATTCCTGAGACGATGCACACCGGACCACTGTGTCTCTGCGGTCTACTGTGTCACACCAGCCTTGGCCACTTGGAAGCCGCTCCCCAGTGCCCGTGTCCGTAAAGATCGGCGCCGGAGTAGGGAACGCAATGTAGTAAGTCCAGACAGAACATGAACTGGACATATTGCAACGAGGCTTTGGTCTACAGCGGCTCTAGTTTGTGAATCATCTTGGACACATTCTCACGCAATCGGGCGGAGCCAACGGGTGAAACCCTGCAGTGATGTCGTGTGTGTGCTTCTTGTCAACGTACGTCGGAGGCGCGGCGACAACGGTGCCGTCGTCGAGGTCACGTGCCCCTGTAAGCTTCACAGGACATGATAGTGTCTTGCCTGCCCACTCCCAGATCAGCGTTCGGGTCGGCGGCTCGCGGGAGTCTTTGATGATGCCCTTCTCCTTCGGCTTCGGGTCCTGCCACCGCTGTGTATGCTGTGTGAGTGTCGTCGGCACCACGTGGATTTTTTGCACGTACCCTTCACACCTTTCCTTGCCCTTGCGCTCTATGCGCACGTACTCCTTGTGTAGAAGCTGCCAGCCAGGCTTCTCGAGCACGGTCACGATTTCGCCGTTTGGGATGTAGGCGGGCACTACGGCGTGGCTACCGCAGACGGCTGAGGAGCGGGTGACAGTGACTTGGGGGGCACCCGTCCACGGAAGGGTGAGCACTTCTGCTTTGTTGCCGCCGTCTGCCCGTCGAATGACTACGGTTTCACGGTTCTTGTCGCCTTTGCCGCGGGAGGTGGTGCCACCCCCGGGCATGGTCTTAGTGCGCTTCCCGGGGACGAAGGCTGTGATGTTACTGTCAGGCCGGCTCCCGAGGCTGGGTGTCGTCTTCCGCTCCTTCAGCTGCTCCGCCGCGTGGATCTTCTGCACCAGCCGTTGGCGCTCTGCGTTCGTCATCAGCTTCGACTTCCGGGGGGTGCTCATTTCTCGTATGTTTCGTTCTTTATTTTTCTGTATCTTCTTCTCGCTTTGCCTTGTTTCAGGGTGTTGATTAAAGAAAATACGTGTGGTCCACATGTGGACGCGTGGGATAGTACCCGAAACACAAGAAACGAACGCACAGTGGGGATTTTTTTCCCAATTTCCGACCACATTTGACCAGTGGAGCTGACAATATTTTATTCTCTTGGGTGTCAACCCAAGCACTTGCTGAAGTGAATGGGGATCTTAACGGGGAAAGGACGAGCGATGCCTTCTTGCGAGGCGTTGCAATCATCCTCACCGCGCGTAAAGAAACCCCGGAACGCTCGTTCTACAGAATGCCTTCCCTCTCGGGAGGCAAAAACTTCCGGCGAGACTCTCGAAGGGACGTCCGCCGGGTCCTCCTTTGAGCGGACCACGACACCGAGAACGGACAGTTCGACCCGTGTAAGCGTGTCATTGCCGACACGACTGCGTCGTTCAAACGCTGGCTGGCAGTGCACATCTTCTTCCGTGCAACTGCAGCCACCGTAGTGTTGTCCACGCGGACATCGACGCTTCCGACCCCGCTTTGCGGCAACACGGCTATGGCTCGCTCAAAAGCCAAGGCCTCGAGCTCGTTTATGTGCAGGGCACCTTCGGATTTAGTCCAGGACCCACCGAAGACGTGCATCTCACCAGTCTCGCGCGAAACAATCACGGCACCCCAGCCCTTCAACGAGGCATCCACAAAAATAAGAAACGAAGGTCCATCGGACTCAGAGGGAGGCAGGGAGGGAGAAAGAACACGTGCCTTGTGAACCGAACGAATCCAATCTTTCAATTCAGAGGCTGCACAGCGGGGCACTTGAACTTTGTCAGCCGGTGTCCGCGAACATCGATTCAGCGAGTTCGTGACCCGCCGCAGAAACTTCAACGCCCACCAAAAGGAACCGGGAAACACTCCAGAGATTGAGCTTGCGTGAAGCAGCCGTCCCCCTAGAGACTCCAGTTCTCCAGCCGTGATGCAAGACAAGTCGGCCTTGTCAAGCTTCCCGAGCAGCTTCTCTGACGGGGCGACCGTGTTGGCGCCGTGATCGAAGTCGACTCCGATGAAGTCGTATCGACATACCCCGTCGTTGCTGTCTGCTTCTTTCCATGAGGCATTTGCCTCCTTCGCCAAACAATCCATTTTCATTGTTTGGGCGGGATCTCACGGGCGGAACCGTACAACCGGATGTTGTCAATCCAGGCATGTACACCCACGTTCTTTGCCGCGTGCTCTGGAGCAACAAAGGCCGGATCCGCGGCCAATACCGATGTCAGCGTGTGCATGATCTCTGGTGCACAGCTGTGGCCCATTGGCAACCGATTCATTTCGTACCAGGTCCCCGAGTCGTCTACAGAACGAAAATGCTTTCTTGACTGTGGGATCTCTACCTGATAGAAACCTGTCCGCAGGTCACGAGTTGTCGCACACTCGCCGAGCACCGCATCGAGGTATTCTGACACGTGCCCCAGTGGGACATAGGCTTCATAGCCCTCGCTCTTCAGAGCGGAATTAGCTTCCTGGGTCCACAAAATAAAACGCTGCCGCATTCCTGTCGGCTTTTCTTCAATGACGGTGAACGGGACAGTTTCCAAGGTTCCTGGGGTTTGCGCTACTGAAGCAATACCGTTCTCGACGAGGGTTCGCGTGTGCGACCCTTGGAACATAGAGCATCGGGGTGTCTCTTTTTGATGCACGTTTTCTTCTTTTTCAAGCAGGTTTTTGGTTGGAAGGTGGCGTTCCACACGGACTCAAAACGATCGCGGACGCTTTTCCGCATCCGGTTCTTCAAGAAATCAACACGCATGGGTGTAATGCTGTAGCGGCGATTCCCGTTCCTCTGCCGTTCGAGGCAGGCGGGTCGCATGAGAGCGCCGTGTGATTGTATGGCGAGTTTTGAGAGGAGAGGGAGAGGCAGGAGAAGGAATCACAAGAGGGCCGTCGCGTGGGCTGTTCCCAACGCTTCGGCCATTGCTACCGAATCGCTTCCATAACGGAGCGTCATGTCGGGAATCCCACTCCCTTGGCGGGTCTACACCTTGTCCGAGCTACACCTTGTCGGACAAGGTGTAGTTGGGGCTCCCGGACAAGGTGTAGTTGGGTGCCGGACAATGTGTAGTTGGGTGCCGGACAAGGTGTAGTTAGGGCTCCCGGACAAGGTGTAGTTGGCCCCTGGCTATTTTGGATTGGTCCAACTACACCTTGTCCGGGAGCGTCCAACTACACCTTGTCCGGCAGCCAACTACACCTTGTCCGACAAGGTGTAGTTGGCTGCCGGACAAGGTGTAGTTGGCCCCTGGCTATTTTGGATTGGTCCAACTACACCTTGTCCGGGAGCGTCCAACTACACCTTGTCCGGCAGCCAACTACACCTTGTCAGACAAAGTGTAGTTGGCTGCCGGACAAGGTGTAGTTGGCCCCTGGCTATTTTGGATTGGTCCAACTACCATGCAGGGTCAAAACCTTGTGTCTTTTTGAAAATGGCAAAAAAAAAAATTTCCGGAAAAAAATTGGGTTTTTTGAATTTTAAAAGTTTGGAACAAACTCTGCAGTAATTTTTGAGGAAGTTGAGCAATTTTTTTTTTTTCAAAACTTTTTTTAGGGCTCCATCGGCCCCGCGGGAGCGTTTTAAAAAGACACAAGGTTTTGACCCTGCATGCTACACCTTGTCCGGGAGCGTCCAACTACACCTTGTCCGGCAGCCAACTACACCTTGTCCGACAAGGTGTAGTTGGGGCTCCCCGGACAAGGTGTAGTTGGCCCCTGGCTATTTTGGATTGGTCCAACTAGCCCACACCATCACTGGTGGGGACCTGTTTCATCATGGACTCCTCTGTTTTGGGGAAGTTTTAAGAGGTCCTTATCAAGCTATCAAAGAGAAAAGGCAAAAAGCGAGACCAACAGACCCATTTATGCTGGTAAACGAAGAACCAGACTTCGGAAGCGAAGAAGAAGATGTGTTCTCTCTGGATTCAGTACCACCCCTTGCACAACTCCCTCAGCCCCGGATTCAGCTTGCTCAACCAAACCCCTTTGATGTCTTCAGGAGGAGAAGAGAGGAGGTGCCAGATGTATCAGTGGAACGTTTGGATTCTCTTCTTGGATTGCCTGCTGTTCAGAACCTTCTTCGCAACAATGTTGAGCTTGCTCGTAATGTTCCAACTGCTGCTCAAGAGTCACCCGATCTTGTGCGACCAACCCGTGATGTGGTGTCACCAGCATCTTTTGAGCTCTCTGACTCTGACTCCAATCCTGATACTCTTGCTCAACCACAAGTGCCCCAGGGGCGTCCTCCAACCCCTCAAAGACGGCTGAATCTCAATTTTGCAGTGCCAGATTCGCCGGACACTAGGAAAGAGATGCGTAGTTTTGTTTTATTCTTTTACTTGTTTGTTGTCGACAACATATTGTGGTTGAGGTGTCATTCAGATGAAGATCTAAAGCCGCCCACGTCAAATTTTGTTAAGCAGCGGCTGAGAGAGCCAGCCAAAACGGAGAAGGTTGCTGCTAGGCACAGTCTACTGTTCGCCCTTTTGCTCCCTGCTATCGCTTGCTCCCTGTTTTGTTTTGTCCCAGAGATTGATCTGGTGTGCTGCTAGGCACATTCTTTGTTCTCTATTTTCATCTTTTGTTCCAGAGATTGCTGGTGCTCAGGCACTCACTTGTTTTCGCATTTGTTTTATCCCTTTTTTCGCAGCTGTAACCAGCGCAGTGAGTTGGGAGAGGGCATGGGGGGTTGCATGGGGAAAACGCCATCCAGGGTCACAAGGCCTGGACAGTCCATTGGACTGAGCTGTTGAGTGACCATGTATAGTTGGGTGCCGGACAAGGTGGCGGGTCTACACCTTGTCTGAGCTACACCTTGTCGGACAAGGTGTAGTTGGACGCTCCCGGACAAGGTGTAGTTGGCCCAATCCAAAATAGCCAGGGCCCAACTACACCTTGTCTGGGGAGCCCTAACTACACCTTGTCCGGCGGCCAACTACACCTTGTCCGGCGGCCTCAACTACACCTTGTCCGGCAGCCCTAACTACACCTTGTCGGACAAGGGTCATATAGGGGTCATATAGGAATCGACTGTGAACATCGAGAGCAATCTCTCTTGCCTGGAATCAAGTCTGAAAACCATGCGCAACAGGTTGATTGCTTGAAGAAGTAAAACTATGTCTTTGTGCAAGCTAGTAGCTGCACTGGTCGTATTCTTTGCCTGCGATGTGTCTGAAGACGAAACAGACACAGAAAGCAGCGACACAAGAAAGAGCCGTTGGCATAGAGGACCAAGAAGCCTCAGTTTCAACGAGGGCGCAAACTCGGTTGTCCCATCGGAGGAAGAGGAGGAAGAGGAAGAAGAGGAAGAGGAGGAAGTGGAGGAAAACCTCCTCCGGTATTATCTGCGGCGCCGTGACGAGGAGGCGGGCATTGTGGTGGCCCACACGCAGAGCGGAAAGACACGGAGAAAAAAACAAGGTGTGGGAATGTTCAGGAGTCTTCAATCCACTTTTCCTAATCTTATGTGACAAGTTTTGGAGACAGTAAAACCGAAACAGGCGGCAACCCGTGTCAGGCAGAGCAACGGCTGCTATATTCGGGCTCAATGCAACAGAAACGACGTTGCAAGCCGAATGTCGAATTTGGCCCGCTCTTGGCAGATCAAGCTGCACTCGCAAAGCACTTGATGCAGTACGGGATCTTGCCGACCGAGGTAACCTGTTCTTGTGGTGCGATACTCAAGAACTGGGTGCTTGGTGGTCGAGACGGCAAGTGCGCAAACGGATGGCCGTATTGGCACTGCAAATGTGCCAAGAAAGGAGTTTCAGCAAGCGTGCTGACCGCAGCAACCCTACGGGTCCTCACTCCCCCCCCACAAAAAAAAGGAAAAAACGCCCAAAAACAAGAAGCCCAAGCCCAAGACACGTCATTCACTTGTATGAAAATGACCATCCAGCAGTTTGGAACAAAGCTATGGTCGTACTTTTGTGGTGCCAAAGATGTTACAGCGAACACCTTAACCAACCATGCTTCTCTTAGCCGTTGTCTGGGGAACATTGTCGCCGACAGCTTGAGAACTGCCGAAAGTCAGTTCTTACCTCTTGGTGGCCCGGGGCGTGTCCTGGAACTAGACGAGTTTTCCATTGGGCACACGACAAGGGGCTCTGGGAAAGGCACTCAGTACTCGTACCTGCGCTTCATTGGAATTGTGGAGCGCGGGTCACCGTATTTTGTTGTGCGCCAGCTCCCCGAAAAGTGGCTCAATGTCATTAAACCTGGAGGAACCGTAGAGCTTCCTTCAGGACTTGGGTCACGGAAAAACCCCCTCGAAAAGAGTGTCATCCCACCGCCCCCGCCCATCTCAAATGAAGAGCTCGAAGCCGTACTCGACGAAGGGCTGATAGAGCTTGGACGTGCGGATGCCCCACTCATGCTCACCACTGATGGAGCCCAGGCTTACCGAAGCCTTCTCGACCCTCTTTCCCCAAATTTTTATTGGAAAGACCTAGGAGGCTCGAAGGCATGTATCCGGTATGCCTAGGTAAACCACGGGAAAGAGGAGTGGACGTCCAAGTGGACAGTTTGGGCTCATACCGACAAGTGGCAGCCACTCAGTGTCCACAACTACGAAACAGACCTGTTGGAAGCTCTCCACTCTGGCGACATACAAGGGGAACTGTGGCTCGCTGAATGGAAGATGGTGAATGCAACAGAACCGGACTTGCTCCATGAGGGGCTTGTCGCTGTTGGAGCCGGATTCGAAAGGGTCATTCCCCAGCGAGACTGTCTACTTTTAGAGATGGAGGGGAAGCGGATAGAAAACAGAGTCCGCAAAGTTGTGGGCAAACCCACCTACGCCCAGTTAGAGGAGGAGAACCGGCGGCTGCTGGCCTTGGTCGCGGAGCCGAAGTTGGGAACACCCCAATCCTCAGCGTTGACATCGCCTCGTCTTCCTCCACGTGAAGTCCGAGTAAAGTTTCTCCTTCCCCCCCCCGAGGAGACTTGCAATCCCCCGGAGGAGACTTGCCATCCCCTCGAGGAGATTTGCAATCCCCCCCCTGAGGAGACTTGCAATCCCCCCGCAGAAGCAAGTCATTCGACTCCAGCCGACAGTGAGAACGTTCTGGTCATCGATGCAGAACCAGCTGTCATGTGCAAGGAAGAGGAGCTCGTGTGCAAGACAGAGGAGTTCTTGGTGATTGATGTCGACGAGGTCCTGGAGCCATATCATGCAGGGTCAGAACCTTGTGTCTTTTTGGAAATGGCAAAAAAAAAATTTCCGGAAAAAAAATGGGTTTTTTGAATTTTAAAAGTTTGGAACAAACTCTGCAGTAATTTTTGAGGAAGTTGAGCAAATTTTTTTTTTTCCAAAAAATTTTTTAGGGCTCCATCGGCCCCGCGGGAGCGTTTTAAAAAGACACAAGGTTTTGACCCTGCATGATATGACTTCACTCCCCCAGGATCCAAAGACGGTTCACCAGAAAGGAAAAGAAAAACACCCGACCCCACACCTTCGGCTGATGGGCCTTGGACTGCTGAGTTCACACCACGTGTTGTATCGCAAAGCGCATACAACGGGTTGAACGTTACAGGGGGTGAGCCTGACCCCTACAATCTCCGTGAAGAGGAGGCGGGGGATAGGGTATCTCAGAACCCCTTCATTCTCCTGTCTGGCGGCGTGCCAGCTCAGCACGAAGTGAAGAGCGAATCCGAACCCCCCGAACCCTCCTCTTCTGTCCGCGTTCCAACGAAGAGGAACAGTAAGCGGTTCCGGCTTTTCTGACCTTGTCACAAAAAAAAAAAAAATCAACAACAACTAGAACAACATTGACAAGCACAACAATCATCAAACACAATAACGTTTATCCAATCAAAAAAGACACTGTATGTTCGTGTTACCATGCAGGGTCAAAACCTTGTGTCTTTTTAAAACGCTCCTGCGGGGCCGATGGAGCCCTAAAAAAATTTTTGGAAAAAAAAAAAATTGCTCAACTTCCTCAAAAATTGCTGCAGAGTTTGTTCCAAACTTTTAAAATTCAAAAAACCCATTTTTTTTCCGAAAATTTTTTTTTGGCCATTTTCAAAAAGACACAAGGTTTTGACCCTGCATGTTACCATCTTCGAGTTCATCCCGCAATCGATGTGTGTACATGCGCAACCAACGAAATCAAATGTTACAGCTTCCTCTCATGTATCGTTCTCAAATTAGAAAGACCATCGGGTTTCCTCCCCCACCTTCCTGCAACAATGAAAGTAAGTGAACTCCTGTCCAGACTGAGCGATATAGAAATGCAACCGCGGTTCGTAGCCGGAAAATGCCTATTCTTCAGCTTGTCTTGCGAGCAAGGTGACCACCAGATGGCGCTGAATACTCGACGACACATTTCTGCGCGCGCAAATAACCGTCTTCATCTTGCGTGGTGTCACAACTCCGCGTGAGGAAGACTACCTTTCACAAGTGGCCTATGCAGGTCAAAAAGATGCAAACCCACTTGCTTTCCTGGACGAAGCTGCTTCCTAGACAACACATAGAAGAACAAAACAAAAGCACTTACACTTTTAGAATAGGAATCCTCACAGTTGAATATCATGCAGGGTCAAAACCTTGTGTCTTTTTGAAAATGGCAAAAAAAAAATTTCCGGAAAAAAAGTGGGTTTTTTGAATTTTAAAAGTTTGGAACAAACTCTGCAGTAATTTTTGAGGAAGTTGAGCAATTTTTTTTTTTTCCAAAATTTTTTTTTGGGCTCCATCGGCCCCGCGGGAGCGTTTTAAAAAGACACAAGGTTTTGACCCTGCATGATATGCGGCAAGTACGACTAGGAGGAGGAGCTGGTAAGGTCAACCACAATGTTAAAGGCCCTGCCTTTTCCCTTCATTACGAACATCATTTGCTTCTTCATTTTCCTTTTGCAAGTGGGCTGTGCAAACAGCTGATGATGATTCCTCCTTAAAAAATGACTTGCCTCTAAGCTGTGGTACATATGTGGCACCCAATTTCAAGTGCTCTTCCTCCCACATGTCCTGTTTCTGCCTTTCATGTTCATCCCTTTTCCTGTTCTTCTGCACCCCATTCTTGTGGGAACGAGCGGCTTAGAGTGTAGAGTGTCAGATGCAAGTCCCTAAGAGCGTAAACTCGTATAAGTCAATTTCGCGGCTGAACGTGATGTTCAAGAATAGCACAAAAGGCGAAATCATGACAACTGGACGAATCATGGGTGAACAAGCAAGCGCATTTCCTGCCGTGCGATGATCGCCACACTATTGCATTCGAGGCGGGTCTACACCTTGTCCGAGCTACACCTTGTCGGACAAGGTGTAGTTGGACGCTCCCGGACAAGGTGTAGTTGGCCCAATCCAAAATAGCCAGGGGCCAACTACACCTTGTCCGGGAGCCCTAACTACACCTTGTCCGGCAGCCAACTACACCTTGTCCGGCACCCAACTACACCTTGTCCGGCAGCCCTAACTACACCTTGTCCGGCACCCAACTACACCTTGTCCGGCACCCAACTACACCTTGTCCGGGAGCGTCCAACTACACCTTGTCCGACAAGGTGTAGCTCGGACAAGGTGTAGACCCGCCGCATTCGAGTGAACAGCGGAGTCGTGAATGTCTATCTTGCATGAACCCGTGCGATTTTGAGGTCGCATAATTGAGGTACCGAAACTTCTACAACCCGTTACCTTATAGCCCTTTCTTGCTCAATGAGAACCCATTCATGAACGGTCACACGGAGACCCTAAACCCCCGGAATTTCAAGCGAACTTTTATCTCTATCAATCATGGACACTTCGTGGTTTCTGTTCGGTTCGTAAAGCAGAATGCAGAGCAGGTTCTTGAAGCAGGCATGGAGCACCCTGGTATACCATTCTTGTTTTCTTTTGGTTTAGCGGTTGGTGGTTGCGCCTTCGGCGCTTTAATCTTTTATTAAGAGAGATCAATCAGATTGTTCACAGTCGATTTCAGCGTATGAGGTCCCTATTTCAGTTCATTTACGTTTCGTTTGCAACACTCACAGTTCGTCTGCTCAGGAGCACTTGATTTCAGTGTGTGGAAGACCCATTTCAGTGTGCTCGTGATTCGTTTGCAACACTAAACAGCCGTCTGCCTTGGAACAGTCGCAATTGCGTGTGCAAAGTTTGATTGGGTGGTTGCGCCTTCGGCGCTTTAATCTTTTATTAAGAGAGATCGATCAGATTGTTCACAGTCGATTTCAGCGTATGAGGTCCCTATTTCAGTTCATGTACGTTTCGTTTGCAACACTCACAGTTCGTCTGCTTAGGAGCACTTGATTTCAGTGTGTGGAAGACCCATTTCAGTGTGCTCGTGATTCGTTTGCAACACTAAACAGCCGTCTGCCTTGGAACAGTCGCAATTGCGTGTGCAAAGTTTGATTGGGTGGTTGCGCCTTCGGCGCTTTAATCTTTTATTAAGAGAGATCGATCAGATTGTTCACAGTCGATTTCAGTGTATGAGGTCCCTATTTCAGTTCATTTACGTTTCGTTTGCAACACTCACAGTTCGTCTGCTTAGGAGCACTTGATTTCAGTGTGTGGAAGACCCATTTCAGTGTGCTCGTGATTCGTTTGCAACACTAAACAGCCGTCTGCCTTGGAACAGTCGCAATTGCGTGTGCAAAGTTTGATTGGGTGGTTGCGCCTTCGGCGCTTTAATCTTTTATTAAGAGAGATCGATCAGATTGTTCACACTCGATTTCAGTGTATGAGGTCCCTATTTCAGTTCATGTACGTTTCGTTTGCAACACTCACAGTTCGTCTGCTTAGGAGCACTTGATTTCAGTGTGTGGAAGACCCATTTCAGTGTGCTCGTGATTCGTTTGCAACACTAAACAGCCGTCTGCCTTCGAACAGTCGCAATTGCGTGTGCAAAGTTTGATTGGGTGGTTGCGCCTTCGGCGCTTTAATCTTTTATTAAGAGAGATCGATCAGATTGTTCACAGTCGATTTCAGTGTATGAGGTCCCTATTTCAGTTCATTTACGTTTCGTTTGCAACACTCACAGTTCGTCTGCTTAGGAGCACTTGATTTCAGTGTGTGGAAGACCCATTTCAGTGTGCTCGTGATTCGTTTGCAACACTAAACAGCCGTCTGCCTTCGAACAGTCGCAATTGCGTGTGCAAAGTTTGATTGGGTGGTTGCGCCTTCGGCGCTTTAATCTTTTATTAAGAGAGATCGATCAGATTGTTCACAGTCGATTTCAGCGTATGAGGTCCCTATTTCAGTTCATTTACGTTTTGTTTGCAACACTCACAGTTCGTCTGCTTAGGAGCACTTGATTTCAGTGTGTGGAAGACCCATTTCAGTGTGCTCGTGATTCGTTTGCAACACTAAACAGCCGTCTGCCTTGGAACAGACCCCTATATGACCCCTATATGACCCCCATATGACCCCTATATGACCCCTATATGACATATCATGCAGGGTCAAAACCTTGTGTCTTTTTAAAACGCTCCCACGGGGCCGATGGAGCCCTAAAAAATTTTTTGGAAAAAAAAAAAATTGCTCAACTTCCTCAAAAACTACTGCAGAGTTTGTGAGCCAATTCACCTAGCCCCCCTGAAAATGACTTTAGCTCGATTACGCGTCGATTACACTCGATTACACTCGATTACGCTCGATTACGCTACCAACGATTTAAAAGCTACAGTTTCTGTACTTTATTGGTGTCTTGCCGTGGACACTCTCGAAGGAGAGCGGCACCGGGATCCGTCCCGGTAAAAGGAAGCACCAAGAAAGTATCAAGAGGACGAAGACAAAGAGAGAAGACCGACGACACACACACACACACACACGCGTACACATCAAGCGGTACAACCCCGAGAGCGCGCAATGACGGATCCGGGGTTCAAGGAACTCGCCGCCCAGGTGCAGGCTCAGGGAAAGCAGATGGCTGATCTGATGGCCGCAGTCAGCGGGCTGGTAAGGCAGGCTCAGACGGATGGCGCGAAGAAGCAGAGTACGACGAACGCTCCCAGCTGGGCGGATGACGAGGGGGATGAGCGCGAGCTCTGCTGGGACGACGGCGGTGACGGTGTCGCGGGTTCAGATGCAGAGAAAGCGGGCGGTAAAGGCGGAAAAGGCAAGGCGAGTGCAGGTGAGAACGACGAAACCAGCGGCGGCGGGGACGGCGTGGCGAAGCAAGAGGCGTCGGGTGGAAAACAGGGGAAAAAGAAAAAGAAGCGCAACGGAGGGTGGAAAGAGGTGCCGGGCAAGAAGCCGACGGCCGCGCGCGCGATGGAAGAGGACGGACAGAAGAAGGCACAAGAAGGCGAGAAGGCAGTCGGAGGGGCGGGGAAGGCGAGGATAGAGCTGAGGCAGGAAGACTGGGGAGTGCCGGTGGTTGACCACACCGAGCTGGCGGAAGCGACGGTGGCGTTCGCGCCCATGGCGAGCGCGCGCAGGATACGGCGTGAAGGGATGCCGGAGGGCTCTGCGGTGGTCACGGTGGCGGCTCTGGAGGGCAGCAGGCGGACGGACGTGGTGTGCCGAGTTGACGGCGCGGAGAAAGTGCTGCCGGGGTACGTGACGAGGTCCCCGGAGGGAGACGTGGTGTACGCGCCCGCGGACGTGAAGAAGGTTGACCGCCCGCCGACATCGACGGTGCTGATTTGCGCCGAGATAGATGCACGATGGTGCGGGGCAGAGACGTTGGCGGCCCTGCAGGAGCCATCGGGGGGGCGGGTGCTGAAGGCGGAGTGCAGGCGGCTCGCGGGAGAGGCGAAGGTGGACCTGAGTCCGCACAGCATGTTCAACGTGCGGCGGGTAAACCGCGTATTTCAGATGATGGTGCGCGTCGAAGAGGAGCAGGTCGGGAGGTTGCTGAGAATTTCGGGCAGGAGGGGTCTCTTTCTACGCATACCGCGCTGGAAGGAGGGGTCGGAGACGAACGACGTCGTGTGGCTAGCTGACGAGGAAGCATCGCTGAAGAGCGCTCTCGTGCTCGCGCAGGGGAAAGGCTGCCTGGGCCTTGCTCGTAGTCGCGCGCGGCTGGGGGTGAGGGTCGAAGACGGCATGTCCGAGCGGGTGCGGGAATCGCTGGGCGAAGCGGCGGCGAAGCAGGGTCCGCCCGCGATGCATTACCTGGTGAGGGGGGCACAGGCGCGCGATGCCGCTTCGGATCTTGAGGCGACCATGAAGGCGGCGGGATGGACATGTCGCCAAGTCGCGTCCTACCGGAGCAAGACGCATGGGGACACGCGCGTCGTCGCCAGCGAGGAGCCGCCCCCGCATCGACTGATAAGCGCGGGAGGAGCGCTGATGAAGGTCGATGACGAGACCGAGGAAGACAGGTCCGGACGGCGGCCGAAATCGCAGGTGTGGGATGCAAGGGCGGAGAGGACGCCGAAGGTCTCGTCGTACCTCGAGGCGTTGCGACGGCAGGGTCAGGAAAAGACGAGCACACCCGAGCAACCGAAGGGCGCGGGCGACAACAATGGCGCGGTGCGACAGCTCCGGGCGGAGAACGCGGAGCTACGCGCGAAGAACGACGCGCTGCGAGGTGACATCGCAGCACTCAGTGCTCAGATGGCGAAGCTGACGGAGATGGTCGCGACGATGAGGCCGAAGACACCCCCGGCGATGCCCGTAGACCGGACCCCGGTCAAGAAGAAGGCGCCGAAGACGCCCGTCGCCACACCGACGAAGCAGAAGATGGGACGGGCCGAGGCTCCGTCTCAAGACGTCCACATGACGCAACCGAAGCGTCCGCTGGGAACGCCGGGGAAGTCACCGTTAGCGAAGACGAAGAAGGCACACCAACCAGCAGCGGCGAAGCGTTCGTGACTGGGGAACGACGGGATGCGTGGCGGTGGAGAGACGCACGAAACGCTGGGGTTAAGGTTGAGAGAAGCCGCGGACGCGATGGGAGCGAGTGTGCAAGAAGTCCCTGGGGACGGGGCCTGCCAGTTCGCAGCGGTCGCAGCCGGACTGCCGGGGTGGTCGGTAAGGAGACTTCGTGCACGGGTTGTGGACGCGATGTTAAAAGACCCGACATTCGAAGCACACTTCGCGCCGTCCGAAAGGTACGGCAGCTGGTTTGCTTACGTGGAGGCAATGCGGGGGCCGTACGAGTACGGGGACGAGATGACGTTGACGGCAGCCGCGACGGTCACCGGAGCGGTACTCTGGGTGCTGGACAGCAGGAGGCCGCACATCCTGCGACGATACGCACCTCGCGTGGGCGCCACGGGGCAGCAGACGGCGGTCACGTACGTTCCGGAGCACTACGACCGGCTCCTGCTCCCGGGTACCACATTGGCGGAGCTGGCGCTACATGCAGACACGGTGGAAACTGTGGAGTTGAGCCGGGTCGAGCACGCGGTGAGGGTCGCAGCACATGAAGGAACGGACGCCAGGTCGCAGCAGGTGCCGCCGAAGCGGGACGGGGGCGTGTTACAAGGAGGAAGGGAGACGCTGAAGTTCGGGACGATAAACATGACATCTCTCGGGGGGAGGGCACACTTTTTGGATTGTGCCGCTGTCGACATTCTGGCGGTACAGGAGACGCTTTTGACCGACTGGGGTCAGAGGGAGTTCGAGGACGGCGTCAGGCGAGACTGGAAGTCGCTGTGGGGGGAACCGTGTCGGGAGCGACTTGACCGGCAGGGCAAAGCATCACCGTGGATAGCGGAAGCCGGCGGAGCGGGTGTTGCAGTCTTCGCGAAGAAACCGGCGCCGGCCTTCGTGGTCGGGAAGCCGTCACCGAGCCGGAGGTGGGTGCACGTGGCCGTCGGACTTGGAAGAGGAAACCAATTTTTGCATGTCTTCACACTGTATGCGAACTCGGGGGACAAGGCGGCGCCGGAGAGGGAGAAGATTATTGCGGAGGTGCACCGAGAAGCAGCAAGTCTCGGACGAGTACCGGTCATTGTGGCCGGCGATTTTAATGCGGAGCCCTCGTCGTCGGCGGCGATGTCGTGCATGCTGCGATCGGGATGGTACGACGCCGCAGAGATCTGCACCGATGGCGGTGCCCCGAAGACGTACGAGAAGACGGGGACGCGAGGCACACGCATCGATCACGTCTTGCTGAACGACGTCGCGATACACTCACTGGTAGCGAGCGAAACCACCGTCGTCGTAGACGCGGAAGGGCAGCGGGTGCCCAGCCACAAGATGGTGACGGTAGAGCTGGACATCACCGCGTTTGCAGACACATGTGAGAGGTACCGCATGCCAAGGTCCATGAGCCAGGTAGACGTGACGCACGAAGGACGGGCAGCAGCGCGGGCGGAAGAGTTGTTAGTGAAGCACCGGTTCGAAGATGCAGCACCAGATGACGTGGAAGCGCTCTGGGTGTCGGCGACTAAGGCGTGCGAGGGGTATCTGGTCGAGCTGGCGGAGAAACAGGGGTTGCTCGACGGGCCCGTTGCCGCCTATCAAGGACGGGGTGAGACAAGAAAGCCTAAGAGAGAACATTTTGCGTCCGTGACAGACACCGGGACGGGCGCGGGTACGTATGCCTCAAGCAGATTCCGGAAGATATTGAACGGCCTCGACGCCTACATCCGAGGGCTGCAAACACTGAGTGGGGAAGGACCCGGGTGCATGCCGAGATCGCTGGAGAAGACGTGGGAGAACGTAGTATCGGGACTGGAATCAATGGCCGGACGAGTACCAAAGGTGCGCGATTTGCCGCGACGCCCGCCGGACTTGAGCGTCGCCCAGACCTTGAGGCAGAAGCTGGAAGCGAGGAGCCGGTCACTGACAGCACAGGCGCGAAAGGGGAGAATAGCTCAGCTGGAGAGCAAGATGCAGAACTTCCACTGTGCAAACAGGGCGCAACTGCTTCCGTGGTGCAGAAGGAAGAAGGCGGACGGTCTGGTGGCGCTGAAAGTGGATGGCCGCTACACGGCAAATCTACGGGAGATCGACGCGACGTTGCAGAAAGAATGGGCGCCCATCAACCGGATGTACGCGAGTAGACCGGAACCGTGCTATGAAGCCTTCAAGGCGGAGTATGCGGAATACATCCGATGTCGACCGATGGTGTGCCGAGATTTGACGGGCGATGATCTGAGGAGCGTTCTTGGAAAGAAGCAGCGTGCCGGAGTCCCGGGCGTGGACGGATGGAGCACAGCAGAGTTAAAGAAGCTGCCACTGCCGTTGCTGAACGCCCTGGCGGAGGTGTTCAACGCGATAGAAGCGACCGGAACGTGGCCGAACGCGTTGTTGGAAGCCGCGGTCACGCTGATCCCGAAAGACGAAACCCTCGACCCGCTGGCATTGCGGCCCATCACCGTCACAAGCGCGGTCTATCGCTTGTGGGCGAGCACGAGGCTCAGGGACGTCGTCCAGTGGCAAGAAGGCTGGATAGCAGATAGCCAGCACGGGTTCAGGCCCAAACACGGAACCGTGGACGTGGTGTTCGAAATCGCCTCGCAGATTGAAGAGGCTCTCTTGACGGGAAAGGAGCTGTACGGCGTGGCCCTAGACTTTGCCAAGTGCTTCGACAAAGTGCCACGAGACGTCGTGCTGAAGCTGGTGGGGGATCTTGGCCTCCATGAGAGAATTCTCG